>CANUEP010041262.1:0-49040 GCA_947857235.1 Jatropha podagrica | reverse complement strand
TAATTTGATAAAAACTCAGGGATGAAATAACTAAGGGTTTTTTTGTCATTTTAATGTAAAATTAACGGAAAATCAGCCCTTTTTGGACGGAAGGACTAGATTGTTAGACGGAACCAAACCTTAGGGACGTCCGAATAATTTGACCAAAATACATGAACGAAATTATTAATTTGGTCATAACTCAGGGACGAAATAATAATTTACCCTATAAGTAATATCATATATGACTTTACTATTGTTAATGAAAGGCTTTGCACGATACGTAAAAAAATATATCTTAATTAGGGATGATAATTTTACCTGACTCGGCGAGTTCCCGATTAGATACAATTTGATTTTGGCGAATTTAGGTAGTGATAATAAATGAGGTTATGATAGATTCAGATAGTATTTTTATTATCTATATTAAGTTTGAGTTAGGTTGAAGGACTCTGGTACTGGCTATCCGTTATTCCTTTAATTGATATTCTAAAAATATTTAAAATAATTATTTTTCTAAATAAAATTATATATATATATATATATATATATATATATATATATATATATATATATATATATATATATATATGCCTTTTAATTATAATTAATGCTATAATTATATTTTTATTAAATCAAAATAATAATTTTATAATTTTTACTTTTTCTTTATTTTTAAAAAATAAAAAAATATTTTTAATGTAAACGGGTTTGGGTATTTAAATAGGTAATTATAACTAGGTTCAGGACGGGTTTGGTTATCAAAAGTGAATTTCTAAATGGTTTTGGTTACCTAAATTTTTAATCGGATATTTAAATAGAGTTCAGGTATTTATAATGCATTTTACGATCATTTTATTATATAATTTTATTATTTTAAATGATGTTATAAAAAATATTTCATCTTGCCTAATGTTACCTGAATCATGTTATAATTTTATTTGATTGAATATTTTTAACAGCATTGTAAAATGAATATTGCCAAATGTGATTTTAATATTGTTAAATGGATGAAATGATTTATAGTCTTACAACAGCTAATTGACATGATTATTACCTTGTCAGTATCACTTCATTAGTTGAAACTAATACTGTGATTGATATTGTTCCTTCTTTACAAAGTTGAGATTGTTCCCTCTATATGAGGTTGAGATTGTTCCCTATTCTGTTAGTATTTATATCATAGATTGATGCTGAGATAACTTTGTCTAAATGTGCACATTAGGCATTGATTTCAGATTGAGTCTATTTATGCTGCTAATATTGATTAGATATTATTGAATTTCTTGAATGGATATTTATGGAAATGGAATTGATATTATTTTATCATTTTTATATGGAGCAACTACTGAGTTTATATAATGATTTTATTGATATATATAATATTAAAATGCCTTTATTCAAAATTCTAATTTGAGTTTTAAGAGAAAATGGATTGAAAGTATTGAGTATATTAAAAGAATATTTCTACATGAAATGTTATTTATAGTCATTGATGATTTTAAAAAGAAACGTGAATTTATTCTCAAATATAAAAATTAACACCAATAAGCAATTTTGCTTAGTGATAATATTTTTTATACTATCGCAGAAAAATGAAAAGAGAAAATAGGAGCTACATCTATAAATTTTGAGTATTGTATCTTCAGTGGAATTTTGTATGATATATAATAGTATTATTAGAACAGTCATTTAATTGAGCAGATATATAGAGAATTGTAATTATAGTACAGTCTATAATTTTGTATATAATATATGTATTTGTATATGCTTTTATTATGGTTTATTATTTGATGAAAATGTGATTGATATAGTATATAACTGCATTTTATGAGGGCTTATTGATTATGGAACTATTCATGATTTTGTAGATGTAATTGTCTTAAGAATTTTATTGACTCAGTCATTTTATTTAGTATTAATAAAAGTTATATTTTATTTATGTAATTAGTTACTGATTTATTTATGTAATTAGTTACTGATAAAGTGTTTTCTTATATAACATATGGATGAACTAAAAAAACTTATTGTAAAGCAATAACAAGAAAATCTTTAAGTCCTTTGTAGTGTACTTAATAGGTATTTATAACCATAAAATATTTATTAAGTATATTACGGGGGACATATGATACTTTTCAGGGGGATAAAGTGTGATAACATTAATCTTAATAGCTTTAATTATCGTCCAATAATGAGGAGAATATTAACCAGAAATATTATTTTAATGCAAAATAAAACTTATAATTATAATCATATTATAATTTATTTCAAAAAATAATTCTCTCATGAATTTTATCTTTTACCGAGATTTATTTAATGAAATATAAAAAATAAATAAATATCTTTCATTATTACATGCAATATTATTTTAAATATAACAAATCAATTGACTATTATCACATATAACTAAAAGGAATACCTCTCCATCCGACACAGTTATGTGAAATGAGAAAAATGACAGAAACCTTAAAAGATGAATTTGGAGTCCTTAGAAGAGGACAGATGAAAGCCTATGACGGGGATGGCTGCATACCCAAAAAAAGAAAAAAAAAAAAGAAGAAAAGAAAAAAAAAAAGAATTCTCACCAAAATTCGAAGTTGAAAACTTCTAAACAATGGGCAAGCAATCCAAGTACTTGCTCAAGAAACTCCAGCACACCTAAGCACATCTCGAAACTTAGATGTCACCAAGTTTGAAGTATTGGAATATCAATATTTGGGTAAATGCCTCATATATCATAATATCCCGAACTTTATAAATTTTTATAATTTCACTCTATTTTGATATTTTTATCAATTTTATTCCAATTCCAATTCCAATCTTTCATAACAATAACACTTTAATTGCAATTAAGAATGAAATTATAAATAAAAAAATATTTCCATCCACTTTTATATCATCCGACACCGAAAGAAATCTAAAATATAAAAATATATAAAAAAAACCATTACTCTATCCAATTGATATTAAAACAAATCAAAATTTTAATTTTTAAAATAAATTTGTTAATTGAAAAAATAAATAAAATTTTGTTATATATATATATAATTTTGAAGAAAATAAAACTTTAAAGAAATTTACGTAGCACTCTATTCTTTCAATATTTCCTTTTTTTTCCTTTCTTTGTAAATTTTCTAATTTTTTAATTAATTTTTATATATTTATTTTTTTATATCAAATATCTAATCTGAAGTATATATAAAATTTTAAATAATAATTTAAAGCTTTTAAATTTTAAAATTTTAAAATTTAAAATTTTGAATTCATTTGAATTTTGAAATAAAAATTTTTAATTTTAAAATATTTGAATTTTAAAATTAAAACTATTAAAACTTTTGAATTTCTTTTAAATTTTGAAATTAAAATTTTAATTTTTTATCTATTATATTTATACCTCCGTATTGATGATTTCCAATGATTTTGTACTTATTTTTTAGCTGCTTTTCAATATTTTGAGTTTTAATTATTTTTTATTTATTTCTTTATTTATATATATGTGTGGTTTTTTTTTTGCAACTTCAATGCAGATAATGTTAATTCATTTTCTTCAAACTGAGATAATGTTAATTCTTTAATCTCTTTTTTCTTTTTTTTTTATATTTTATAATTTTTTTTGTCCATCCTGTAATTTCTTATCTCTTTATTATGCAGTTACGAGAAATATCATGTTAATGAAGATTAAGGAAAAGAAAAATTAACTATTAATTTATTTATTTATTTTTTAAATTTATTATATTTTTCGTAGATAGTAGAAAATTATAAAATTTTTTATTTATTGCTTCATATTCATATATATGTAAATTTTAGTTATTTATAATTTTTTTAATTCATGTAATTATTATTATTATTATATATACTAGTGTTAGCACCCTTGCAATATGTGTTGCAACATTAAAAGTTAAAATAATATTTTATAACATCATTTAAAAATAATAAAATCAGATAGTAAAATGATTGTCAAATACATTATAAATACCCAAATTCATTCAAATACCTGATTAAAAATTTAATTACCTAAACTCGTATAAAAATTTACGTTTAATAACCAAACTCATTTCGAAACTGATTATAGTTATTTATTTAAATACTCAAATCCATTTATGTTAAAAATATATTTTTTTATTTTTTAAAAATAAAAATAAATAAAAATTATAAAATTATTATTTTGATTTAATAAAAAGTATAATGTAAATATGAAATATAATTATAGCATTAATATAATTAAAAAAGGGTGTATATATATATAAATATATAATTTTCTTTATAAATATATAATTAATTAAACAGAAAATGGATAGCGAATACCCGAGTCCTTGAATCCAACTCAAACTTAATACGGATAGTAAAAATACTATTCGAATCCGTCCCAAACTCGTTTATTCACTTTTCAAATTCGCCAAAATCATATCGGATCTTATTGAGTATCTACCTAATCAAGTAAAATTGTCATCCCTAATTGAGATATATTTTCTTAAGTATCCTGTGAAGTCTTTTATTAACAATGCAAAAATCATGTATGATATTACCTATATAAAAAAATACACACACACACACTATTAATGTAGTTTTTAATAATGATAATAATTTTTAAAATTTAACTAATTATATTGAAATAAGAAATTATATATTTTTTATTTTTATTTTTGTGTTCATTATTATTACAAATTATTATTTATTTATTTGAAATATTAATGTGTGTCCTAAACATGTCTATGTCCTACTTATTTAAAAGTTAACATATTTTGTATATTCTCGTATCTTATATCACCTGTCCATGCAACTTAGCTTATAGATATATGAGACTACTCCATATACTAAGTCAATTAATCAAAGTATTCTTTTAATTATCAATAAAAAGTTATGTGTTTTTTTGAATTTTTTTATGTCATTGAAATAAGAAATTAAGTTTTTATTTTATTTTATATTTATAATTTATTACAAATGATTATTTATTTATTTAAAATATTAATGCATTACTTATTCTGTATAGTGTGTTCTAAGCATATGAATGTCATATTTTTTAAAAATTATCGTATCTCGTACGTTCTTATATCTTGTGTCTGTGTAATTTAATTCTTGGCATATGAAATTACTCCATATACCAAGCTACTCAACTAAAATTTTTTTTATTACTAATTAAAAATGAAATATTTTTTCATTTATTTTTATGTTATTGAAATAAAAAATTAAGTTTTTTATTTTATATTTATAATTTATTACAAATGATTATTTATTTATTTAAAATATTAATATATTACTTATTCTGCATATTGTGTGCTAAGCATGTGAATGTTTTATTTGTTTAAAGATTATCATTATATTTTCGTATCTTGTATTTAGTGTCATGCAACTTAATTTCTGGTATATGAGATTACTTCATATATCAAGCTAATCAATTAAAATTTTTTAATTACCAATAAAAATGAACTTTTTAATTTATTTTTATCTCATTGAAATAATAAATTAAGGTTTTTTATTTTATATTTATAATTTATTACAAATAATTATTAATTTATTTAAAATATTAATGTATTACTAATTATATGTAATATGTTCTAAACATATAGATGTCCTATTTATTTAAAAATTATCATATTATGTACATTCTCGTATTTTATGTCATGTGTTCATATAACCAAACTCCTCGTATATGAGATTACTTCATACACCATCCTAATCAATCAAGGTTATTTTTTAATTACTAATAAAAAGTGAAGTGTTTTTTCTTTAAATTTGTTTTCATGTCTTTGAAATAGGAAATTAAGTTTTTTATTTATTTTATATTTATAATTTATTATAAATAATTATTTATTTATTTAAAATATTAATATATTATTTATTTTATATTGTATGTCATAAGAGTGTGGATGTCGTACTTTTTTAAAAATTATTGTATCTTGCATAGTTCTGAAAATCGGACCAGACTGGCCGGTTCATTGGGAACCGGGCTATGGTCTAGTCTGGGTTGCATTGAAAAATCGGACAGTGAAAAAACCGGAGTGAACCGGTCAAAACCGATAAAAAATCTGCTAAAACCCTATAAATCGGATTGATAAAAAATTGATTCAATTTAATTCTGGGTATTTTTCAAAAATAATGGGCTTTTTTTTTTTTTAATTTGAGCCTCTAAAAAAATATGCCCACTAATTTTTTAATCTTTCAGCCTTTTTATTTATAAATCCAAATTCTAATATATTAATTAAATGAAAAATAATAATATGTTTTATGGTAATTCATTTTTTTATTTTAAATTTATTCATATTTTATTTTTTAAAATTATTTACTAATTTTTTTTTTTTTTTTTGTAAAATTCTAATTTGAAAATTTTTTTATTTGAGTTCAAATCTTTTTTGTAACCTATATTTTCAATTTTATTTAATAAATATATTTAAAAATATTATACATAAAAATTCGGTTCAACTGTATTGACTCGGTCAAACCCTTCAGTTCGGTGAACTCCTATTTTCACCAGTTCATTGATTGGTCCGGTTCTCAGAATACTGGCATATTGTACATTCTCATATCTTGTGTTCAGTGTCTGTGCAACTTAATTCCTGACATATAAGACTATTGCGTATACCAAGCTAATTAACTAAGATTTTTTTTAATTACTAATTAAAAATGAAGTGTATTTTTTAATTTATTTTTGTCATTGAAATAAGAAATTAAGTTTTATTTTATTTTATATTTATTAATATATTATTTATTTAGTATATTGTGTTCTAAGCATATGAATGTCTTACTTCTTGAAAATCAATTTTGCAAGCGTGTGAATTATTTATTAATTATTTTATAATAAAAAATAAATTTATATTAATATATTAATATATTAATATATTAGTGTTAGTGATAATCTCTTTTATAGATATTAACCTTAATTTCATTTTATGTTTATAATTTATTACAAATGATTATCTATTCATTTGAAATATTAATGTATTACTTATTATATGTAATGTATCCTAAGTATATAGATATCCCAGTTATTTAAAAATTATCAAATTATGTACATTCTCATATCTTATGTCTCGTGTCCATACAATTTAACTCTCGGTATATAAAACTATTCTATATATCAAGTTAATCAATCAAGATGTTTTTTTAATTACCAATAAAAAGTGAAGTATTTTTTTTAAGTTTATTTTCATGTCTTTGAAATAAGAAATTAAGTTTTTTTTTTATTTTATATTATAATTTATTACAAGTGATTATTTATTTATTTAAAATATTAATAAATTACTTATTCTGTATTGTGTGTCCTAAGAGTGTGGATATTGCATTTTTTTAAAAATTATCGTATCTCGTACATTTTCATATCTCATGTCCTATGTACGTGGAACCTAACTCCTGACATATAACACTACTTCATGTACCAAACTAATTAATCAAATTTTTTTTAATTACTAATTAAAAATGAAGTGTATTTTTTTAAAATTATTTTTATTGTATTGAAATAAGAAATTAAGGTTTATTTTATTTTATGTTTATGATTTGTTATAAATGATTGTGTATTTACTTAAAATATTAATATATTATTTATTTAGTGCAGTGTGTTCTAAACGTGTGAATGTCTTACTTTTAAAAATCATATTCATAAGCGAGTAGATTACTTATTAATTATTTTGTAATAAGAAATAAATTTATATTAATATATTAATGTATTATTATTAGAGATAATCTTTTTTACAGATATTATTTTGATAAAAACATATCTAAAACAACTTATCTTTTTATAATTATGTCTTATATTCTTACAACGGTCCTAAATAATTATTGTCCTGCTCACACTTAGTTTTTCCAGAGACTTACACTTGACCATCTTCACAATGCAATCTACTTTTTTTTTTAAAATATGTATAAAAAATTATAATTTGTTTATTTATTTCTTTTGAAGTTGTAGGATTTATTTTTTTTTATAAATATTTATTTTTATATGTGCAATAAAAAGTTATATCGATGTACAATGGCAAAGCAATACACGCAATGTGCGGGTCTCTGGCTAATTAAAAAAAAAAAATCCTAAAGCTTGACATAAAAATTAATTTGATAAAATGTAAATTTTTTATATTATTTATATGTTAAAGATTAAAATTCCTGATGCTTGTAATTGTCTGGTTAATAATATAATTGGAAAATTCGTGAAAATATTTTTTTATTTGTAATTTTACCATTAATTGCAATTATGCGTTGCTATATCCATAAAAGGTTAAAATTGAGAATTGATATAATGTAAAAATAGAGTGAATTCTAAAATTTTACAAAGTTTAGGGTATTTTAATACATTAAACCGTGGCTAAATTCAATTGCAAAGGTAACAATTTTTGGGGTTTGCATATAAAGTCTTTTGTAGTTTATAAAATCATTCAGAAAAAAAAAGAGTCAATAGCTAAGAGTGCTAACCAATCAAATTGGCACAATAATGTTGTCCTTGAAATTGAATTTCAGATAATAAATATTTTCTATAATTATTCTGATGGTTTAATTGGTAGAATGTGGAAGAAACATGGAGTGGACTCTACAAGGATGTCCTTTTCATGAAAGGAAAGGCAAAAGGAAATTGAGTTGAGGAAATTAAGATGGGTCTGATGTGTCTTTGATTGATTAATAAATAATTCTCGAAAATCATTATCACATGGAGGAAAAAAGTGATTATGCTTTTCCCTAACCCATGTACTAATCTTTTCTTTTCAATGCCACTCCAAAAGGATAAAGCAACCGACCAATCTAGAAGTCGACAAATTTAGGACATACCAAAATCATTCTTTCATCTTTCTGTAATGACTAACTTGCCTAAACTATTAGTCATCACCATTGCCCCTGCCTCACTACTTACTCTTTGTTTATGTTGGTATTTTCAAAAAAAATTTTTTAAGGGAATTAGTGTAAGGTTTGTATATCTAACCTTTTACATAATCACCTAATAAATATTTGACATATAAACTTTCAAATATTAAAATTTATAAATGAATTCAAATGGGTTCAAATCAAAAAGTAAAGATATGTGCTAATGAGATGTGGTATGATTTTTTTTTTCTTACTTATGTGAATAGTAGGATGTTTTAAGTTTGAGTTTCTCTCAACTACAATAATTTTCAGTAATTTGATAAGCTAAGAAGAGGGTAACTCTTATTGTATAGCCCCCCAATATTATTTCGGTTCGTTAAATCTTACTATGAATAAAAAAATATTTATTTTGAATGGTATTTGAATATATATATATATATATATATCATCCAACAATTAAAACTTTCTTTTCAATTCATTTAGAAAATCATTCGGTATTTGAATCCTATTCATTCAATTAATTTGAATTCACTCTGAATAGGCCATAAAAGGATGAAACTCTTTCTACCAAGTTCTAAAGATGCTCTATATTATCTACGGGTTGTGACTCAGTCTGTAATGTAGATTGGACATATGAAAAAAGTTTCGAAATTTAATCTCTACTAAACACACCTACAAGAATGGGTGAAGTGCCTTGTTTCTATATCAATTTAGTTGATTCTAGCAGCATCTGCAGCTAATGTAATCAGATTTGGGATGATTATTCAAACAAATGATATTTTTTTGGGCTTAATATGTATTTTGATTGTTGTATAGAATACTCTTTTACGATCTTATTATTATTATTATTATTTTTGGTTTATCAAAATTCGGAAGGGCTCATGCATCTTTTTATTTTTCATCTTATATATAGAGAGCAAATATGGAAGAACGTGCAACAGTTGGATGATATTTTTCCAAATGTCAAAAAATAAAAATTCCATATATAAGGAGAGCCAAACAATGCATGGATAATTTGGTGACTGTTGAAATTGCCGGTGAGCAAGATGGAAAGAAGTAAAGAATATGGTCTAATCTCATATCAAATTTCGAAATCGAAATCAAGGGCATATTAGGTATTGAAATATCTAGCAGAAAAGGATGTTTTGGTAATTAGATAACAAGGAAAACTATTAGAGGAGGATAGCTTATTTGTTTGCAGATAGAAAAAAGAATCTTTCTTTGACAATCAAGTGCCAAATGAACGCAAAGTCATAGTTTTAAAGCATTATTAATGACTCAACCCTTTATACCATAGAAATACAACCGCTCTCTCCCTCTCTATCTCTTTCTGTCTCTCTGGAATTGGTTCTGTTACTGATTCAAGAAACAGCCATGGATATTCCAGAGAAGATGTTGCAATACAAATATCATTTTGGTATAGCAATAATTGCTTCGCTTGCTCTTTCCATCTTTCTATATGCTGCTCCTAGACTCCTCACCATTCTTGCGTACTTTTGGCCGCTTTTTGTCTCAACAACTGTGTTCTTGGTATTGATCATTGCATTTGGTGGTGTTTCACCTTTGCAATCTGATTCTGCCCTTGCTGAACAAGCCGGCGAAGGGCTTCTTCACTATGTTGCGGCAGGGCAACCGGAAAATACCGGAGAGCCTAAAAAATATGAGTAATACAAAAGGATGATCAACACTCAACATGACTATTGAATTGAGTTGGAGTCGAGTCAAGTTTGCTATGCGATCTGTGGGTCGAGTCGGATCATGCCAGGTCAGGTCAAGCCTGATATGGGGTTTGTGAAAATTATTAGATATGACTATCTTACAGTCCCTACTTTCACAGTACTGTAGCATATATAAATGTGGAAGAAAAGGGAAATGAAATAGTTGTATCCGATAATTGAACATCTTGTTTAACTTGTAAACTTGCATCTCAAAATGTGAAGTTCGAAAGAAGTGTAAATAAAATTATCTTTATAAGTGTATATATTTTCATTCTGTTTGTATTTAATATGAATGATAATGATACCTTCATCTTTTTCCTTTGAGGTCATTCACATAGAGCTGCGCCCCTAATCACCACCCTTTCTTTCTGTGCTCGTAATCTTTTAAAACAAAAGAATGACAGAAAAAAAAAATTGAAAGTAAAAAACAAATAAGAATATTGAATATTATGGCATGCTGAAAGCTGATAAGAAAACCTGCCAGCATGTGGCCATGTTAGACACCCGTTAAATTATAATTAATTAATTAATTAATTAATTAATTATTTTTAAAATAATTATGAAATTAGTGTTAGAATTTATTAATTTTCATTTTTAAGTGTTTCACGGTTTATTAGCATGTTAATTTTTTTTTAATTATTATAAACGTGGCTTGCTTGAGCAATGAATAAGATGATACGAAACCTCTTGGATCAACAAATCAAACTGACGTGGAAATCTTACGAGATCCAAATTGTAGAAAAGAGATAAACTGGTTTTTGGGGAAAGAAACGAAGAGACCAAGAGAGAGTAATCAAATAGTGAAATTTCCAGAGGCATTCAAATTGGTTTCCGTATTGGCAAATGTGCTGTAAATTGGGGATTCATTTCCGAATGAGATCAAAATTCGACTTACCCTTTCCTGATCTTTCTTTATCCTATTCGTATCATGCATTAGGTTCTTGAACGTGCTTTTATTCACGCATTAGGTTCTTTAAGGCAATGGCCCCCCATCTCCCTTAGTTTTAAAATTTTTCTAAAAATTTTACATTTTTACCTCTAAGAAAGTAACTTTTTTTTCCAATTTCTGCCACTATTTTTGGGGTTGTGCTTCTTCAATTTCGTTAAAAAGCGGGCACATTTTTCTTCTATTGGCCATTCTCTGGATGATCAGATTGCTTCATATTTTTTTTTTCCAAAATTTAAATTTCATGCTAAAGCAGAGAAAAAGAAGAGAAATTTTGTCAAAGCAAGTGAATCTGTTTGCTCTGACATTAACAATGTTAACTCTAGCAATAACTCCACCTTATACATACTATATATAAACTGCACCTGAACTTTTGGGGACGTCAACGAATTGTTCCCTTTTGTTTGGTGGTAGGGAAAGTAAGACATAAAAGAAGAATAAAATCTTTAAGAAAAAGAAGAAAAAGCCACATAGTTTGGTTTAGTTAATAGCAGGTCTTTGATTTCTCTCATCTTTTAGGTAAAAAGAAAAATATTCATGACCTTTTTTCTGTGCTTATCTTTTATGCAATAATCAAGCCAAGCAGCAGGGTATGCACTCCTCAGTATAATCTTCATTTAATAATTGAAAAGGTTAGTTGCAGCAGATTCAGTAATATTCAGGAATAAAGACATAAAAAATAAGCTCTAAACTCTATTTGGTTGGTAAGAAAACGCTAGAAATATAAAAGAGAATCAAAGAAGATGAACTGAATAAATTGAAGTGAAGCTGAATGAGAAAAAAGTAGAAGAAGATGAGCTCTAAACTCTGATTGCAATGCACACTAACCAAACTTGTATAAAGCTCTTCAAATCCATTAGCATAACAGATGAACAGCAATACCTGAAATTTTCACTTTATGCAATTCTTTTCCTTTCTGTTAATTTTGTAGAGGAAGATTCATTCTTGGTATTAATTAGCAGCCATCAAGTTGTGCACTTTATTTGTTCTCCAATAATAATGGCACAGAAGTGCCTTTCCTTCTTCGTTCTACCAAATGCACAATTTAGAAGCATTAACTCTACACAAATCAAGGTCAAATAATTTCTCATTTTCATGTGCCCTAGTATTACACATTTGAAGTAAATAATTATTAGGGTTCTTCCCTTAATCACAAATACCTAATTTTCAATTCTCTTTTCTGTTATAAGACTTTATAGCCTCCATTTAGAAAGAGCAGCTTGAATTCTTAGTATCATATTCATATGAAAAAAAAGTCAGCTATGAGAGTTTGAAGAACATTTTGCTAACTGTGAAAATATCATAATGTTCTGGAGATGCACAAAATAATTAAGGATAACCATTAATAATAATGGTTGTCAATGATTTTGATTGATTTAATTAATTAATGGAATTCTTTTCTTTTTTCCTTTAAAGAAATTTAAAATATGAAAATATCAGAATGTTACTAACTTTACCCGAAAAGTTTTTTTCAATCTTTCTGTACTTGAGATGCCTGAGGTTGTACTAAATCAGCTTCTGTTAAAGTTCCTGAATGATCAATATCAAGCTTTCTAAATCTTTCCATCACTAATGAAATATCTTCCTCTCCGATCTTTCCCATTTCCTTCAACGTGTACACAATGAATTCTGCAACACTGATGAACAACACAAATTACAAAAATACATACATATTGAAATCAAATGTATGTATTTTAGTAAAGATCCTTACCTAACAACTTTGTCTTGATCAAGATCAGCAGACTTGAGATCTGAGGATGTCATATTTCGTGTTAATACCCTTTTGATGAGCATTGTTTGCCTTATTTCTGTGTATAATTCAGTAAGGTAGATAAAAAATTGAGCAAGGCAAATTGTACTGCTTAATATCCAGAAAGCAGCAAATAAGCGACCTGATTTAGTTGTGAAGCTCTCATCTCCATACCCAAGAGTTGTGATTGTAGAACAAACACAATAACAAGCATCCACTAATTCGAAATTTTCAAAGAAACATAAAAATGCAATTCCTAAAATTATAAGCACAAACAAAAGTGCAGATGCATAAACAAACTTGTACTGTACTTTATGAGTTTCAATCTCCTTATGAATTTCTGTCGAACCCATTTCTTTATGCATGTGTATAGCTTTAAAAAAAAGAGCCTCTTGCTTTTCTACAATGTAATCTGCTGCCTTACTAAGGAGAATCCCAACAAGGGCCATTCCAATAAATACATAAACACTTGCTAGTAATTTTGCTGCTATGCTATTAGGGACGAGATCTCCATATCCGACAGTAGTCATTGTAACAACACAGAAATAAATGGCATCAATAAGCCCATGTGTTTTTTTGCCATCAATTTGATGCATTATAAGGAAGAAAGTTATTGCGCCAAACCCTAGATAGAGTATAAACAAAATAAATACTTGCTTGAAACTAAATTTTTGTTTCACCAAAAATGAATCCAGCCACTGAAGCGATTGGTTGCTATTTTGTTCTGGACTTTTGATTTCTGAAGAACTTTTTCTTTGAAGGGTTTTCTTCTCTTTGGCATTTAAACAAGCATCTTCCACATCTGAAAGTAAAGGCTTACTAGTATCATCATTGGCCATTGAAATATATAAAAAAAATTTGTCAATCCTTTACCAATTGTCTAAAGATTGAACTTGTGTAATCACCAATTAATTTTTCTAGCTGGGAATTTGATACGCATCCAAAATTGTGTATTCCTCACAACTCTTTTCCTATAAACCGATGAGTTGATAATTGCAGGATTCGAAGCTTATACCCAATAATGGAAATCTGAAACCGGTTCTCCCTCATATGGCCCTTTCGTCACAAGCATTGTAGACTTAGCAAACTGACTATACAATAATAAGATTTGCTTCTAACAATAACAAAACTTGTTGCATTGAACCTGTGTTAAAAGCAAAGTTATTAGTGTAGAATTTCACCGAATAATGAAAATAATATAATAGTATTTTCTGCGCATGAAAAAGAAAATTAATATTTAGAAAGAATGAGATAGTGTTTACATTGAGAGAAATTGTTTGATATTACCACAGGAAATCCTGAAAGAGAGGAACATTTGGCAGGGTCAATGTGCAATCAGGAAAGAAGCAAATAGCAAAATTACCGGTATTGTTTCCAGTTGTCTAGATTTTAGCCATCAATCAAAAGAGTTCCAAATTTGCAGTTTAAATATTTAATTTATTATTATTATTATTATTATCCAAAACAAATCCATAAACCCCTCAACTTTCCAAGTTTTAGCTATCGAGCCCTTAAAGTCTTATTTGTCCATATGAAGCCCTTGTACTATTATTTTTAGTAACATTAAATACTTGCTTAACCATAAATGTTAACCACGTTAGATCCAGTATTTTAAAAAATTGGACCAGACTAATTAATCTGATTTGTTTTTACAAACTTGCAATTTTATAATATAAAAAGTAATGATATAATTATAATTTATAATTTTGATTTTTATATTAATTTTCTATTTAAATCTATATTCCATTATGAAGTTTAATTTAATTTTAAATAAAAAATTGTCTAGATTTTAATTTTATTAGTTGAAAAAATGAATATTTATATATTAACTAAAATTTTCAAAAATATCATCGATGACTTCAATTTTATTATTGGTTAAAAATAGAGGTCGTTTGATTTTGATTGGTTATATTAATTTTCTATTTGAATCTAAATTATATTAGAAAGTTTAATTTAATTCTAATTAGGAAATAGTCTAGACTTTAATTTTATTAATTGGAAAAAAAAATATTTCTATATGATTAAATTTTCTACAAATATCATTGAGGACCTTAAATTTATTGGTTAATTTTGATTGATTATGTTAATTTTCTATTTGAATCTAAATTCTATTAGAAAGTTTAATCTAATTCTAAATAGAAGATTATCCAACTTAAGATTTTAATTTTATTGATTCAAAAATAAATATTTCTATAATAATTAAATTTTCTAATATCCAATTTTTTTAAATGTATATATAAAAATTTTATATATAGCTATAATAAAGAAGTAAATCTAAAAAAATTCCATTGTTCTCTATCACATAAGCTATTAAATTTCAAAATTGTGGAGCGAGTCCTCTCTTTATCCCCTTTTGATTGCATTTTGTCCTTGGCATTGTCTTGTTTTTTATGTGGTTTCATTCCTGTTCGGTTCCTCCTGTTTTTTGTCACTGTGTCAGTTAGGACTCCTGTCCCGGGGGTTATCAGTTTTTTCCTCTTTTAGTGCATCTCTTTTTTGTTTTGTTTCCCCCTTTCATGGTCGTGTTTAGGGATGACAATTTTATCCAACCGCACCCTATATATAATTTAAATGTAAAATTTTATGTTGATAATGAGTATTAAACCCATGATCATTATTTAGAAATTAAGAGAATTGATCACCAAGCCGTTAATAATTCTTATATAAAAAAAAGAGCGAGAAATATATATAGACAGTTGTAGTAATTTATAACTATTTATTAATAAATAAAATATTATTGGTTAATAATATAATTTTATTCATAAATACACTTTTAATAAAATTATGTACATTAAATTAGAATATCTTAATAAATTAGAAGTAATTTTTTTTCATAAGACTATATATATAATATTCATACCATGTCTTAGTAATTTAAGTGAATGTTTGTAGTTTGGTAATTATGAAATTTATTAAAAATAAAAAAAGTTATTATAATTAAAATTATTTAAAGTTACTTATCAACATCACTATCACTAATAAATTTCCAATCATAACTACAATTAAATTTTAATTTAAAATATGACTCATGTGGAATTTAAAATTTAGATAGATTTTTAGTAAATTAGAATATGATTTGTATAAAATATCAACAATGAACTTATAAACATAATTATAAGTGGACCTTATTTAAATGTCTTTTTATTTTTTTATTAGTATCATCATTTATATTAGTTATACTTAGAAGTGTACTTACTAGTATATAAAAGTTAAGGATTACAAGTTATAACAACCATAATTAATTATAATCTACTAAATATATTATCTAATAAAAAAAAAGATTAAACTTAATACTTTTCATAATATTTTGTTATTACAGTTACTATAATATTGAAACATGATTATAGTCTTTTAATCACTAATAATAATAATAATAATAATAATAATAATAACTTTAAGAATATTAAGAATAATAATAACTTTAATAATATTAAAAATAACTATATACTATCAAAACGACGTAGTTTTAATATAGGAGGTTTAAATCACTCCATAACCAAAACTACGTCGTTTTAGTAGTCTAGGGTTTGGGTTGGATTTTACTCTTCAAACAAACAACTATTCTCAATTTCTCATAAACTCAAACCCGCTCGACATCACACAAAAATGGCTTTTCCTGCGTTGTTTGACAGCAACAACTGCAACACCCCATCTCCTGCGTCGTTCAATGGCAACTGCTGCAATACCCCTTCCCCTGTGCCATTCGATGACAACACATAGCCCTCCCTGTGCCATTCGACATAACACAGCCCTCCCTGTGCCGCTCAATAGCAACACCCCTTCCCTGCACCGTTCGACAGCAGCACCCTTTCCCTGCGACGATTGACAGGTCCACAGGACAAGTTCATTATTTTTATTTTTTTCCATTCTCAGTTTAATTTTTTTTTGTTTTGCTTTATTTTTTATAAACACATTTGAATTCTAAAAAAGAGCTTGTGTGAAAATCTAGATTAATATTGTATTGCAAGCAATAGTTGAAATTTAATGTGTTAGTATTGATTTGATATACATGATTTCAAATAAACATTAAGCATTCAGTGATGAAAAAGAAGCTTTCACTAGGAAAAAAATTATTTTATTTATTCTTGGATCGTCTAGAAGATACTAGGAATTCAGAAGAAGAAAAAGAAAACCCTAACGGTAATAGCGTTGTTATTGGCATAAAAAAATAGATTAGTTGTTTTTCTATTGTAACAACTTTGCTTAGCCGACAAATTGGTTACTAGTTAGATAATTATAATCTAGCATGTATATAAACCAGATTGTAACCTTCATTAATTTATTTTTTTAATGAAGTATTTTCATCATTTTTACATATTCTCACATGGTATCAAAGCAGTCTAAAACCTCTTAACCGCTTTTGCTGCTTTCTTCTTCTTCGTTTTTCTTCTTTCTTCTTCTTCTTCTTCCTTTTCCTTCTATAATTCCTTAACAATGGCCATTGATTCTTCTAGTCCATATTTCCTTCATCCAAATGAAAATTCGGCGCTGGTATTAGTTTCTCCTTCTTTGAATGGAACAAACTATTAGTCATGGTCAAGATCTATAAAGATGTCGCTGATTTCTAACAATAAATTGAAGTTCATTGATGGTTCTCTAATAATTCCATCTATTGTGGATCCAATGTATTCTTTATGGGAGCAGTGCAACACCATGGTTCTCTCATGGATAATTCACTCGTTATCTTTGTAACGCCTGACTCCAACCATCAGAGAAATTGTCCGCTTTGGATCAAGCCGGATCCATCCCATACTAGATCGGCAAGACCCGCACGGTTTTGTCCCGCAAGTGAAATGGAAACTTCCTAGGAGGTCACCCATCTTAGGATTTCTATCAAGCGAGCACGCTTAACCCTAAAGTTCTTTCAACTCTCCAGCCATTCTACCAAAAGGCACCTCTAATGATTAGTTACCCCCTTTTCGATATATGATATGATTCATTCCTGTGTCTCGTATTCCATTATTCTAGCTAGCTTGCCATTCTAGAAGCTCGCTAGGAACACTTTCTATTCGCCCTCTTAGGATCGCTTTGCTAGGTTGGGATATCACAGGGCCACAGTAGATATATGGTTCGAGGACGAACCATACGAAATCTAGTGGGCCTGTGACATCCCAACTCGGGAAAATGATCCTAAGAGAGCGGATAAAGAGCCTTCCTGGCAAGCTTCTAGGATGGTAGGCTAACTAGGGTAGTGGAATGCGGGACACAGGAATGAATTGAATCATATATCGAAAATGGGTAACTAATCATCAGAGATACCTTTCGGTGGAATGGCTGGAGAGTTGGAAGAACTCTAGGGTTAAGCGTGCTCGCTTGACAGAAATTCTAGGATGGGTGACCTCTTGTGAATTTCCTATTTCACTTACGGGACAAAACCGTGCGGGTCTTATCGATTTAGTATAGGATGGATCCAGTTTGATCTAAAGCGGATAATTCCTCTAGTGGTTGAAGTCAGGGCGTTACAATCTTCGTCGATTGTGCAGAGCATATTATGGATCGATAAAGCGGTGGATCTTTGGCAAGATTTGAAGGAAAGATTATCACATGGAGATGTGTTTCGTATCTCAGAATTGTAAGAAGAAATTTATATATTGAAGCAAGATGAGAAGAGCATTGCTGAGTATTTTACAGAATTTAAAATTCTTTGGGATGAGTTGTTGAATTTTAGGCCTCTGCCTTCTTGTTCTTGTGAAACTCCATGTGCTTATCGAGCTCTTTTGAAAATAAAACAATATCAAGAGGCTGATTATTTTATAAGATTTTTAAAGGGACTTAATGATCAATATGGAACTGCAAAGAGTCAGATTATGATGCTAGATCCTTTGCCTTCTATCAATAGAGCCTTTTCCTTAGTAATTCAAAAGGAAAGGCAGCTTTTCCCTTTTGGTGTGCATGTTGAACCTAAAGTGCTTGCTAATAAGGCTCTGAGATATGATCAGAATAGAACCCAGCCACAGTACCATTCTACTCAACCTAGAAGCTTTTCTAATAAGCGAGAAGATACACGTTTTTGTACATTTTGTGGAAGGACAAACCACACAGTATAAACGCGTTATAAGAAGTGCCGCTATCTGCAGCGGCTAATTTTACTCAAACAGATAATTTAGAGCAAGAGCGAGTTATTTCTTTGCCAAATTCCCTTTTGGTGTGCATGTTGAACCTAAAGTGCTTGCTAATAAGGCTTTGAGATATGATCAGAATAGAACCCAGCCACAGTACCATTCTACTCAACCTAGAAGCTTTTCTAATAAGCGTGAAGATACACGTTTTTGCACATTTTGCGGAAGGACAAACCACACAGTATAAACGTGTTTTAAGAAGCGCTGCTATCTGCAGCTGCTAATTTTACTAAAACAGATAATTTAGAGCAAGAGCGAGTTATTTCTTTGCCAAATTCTAATTGTGGCGACGATCTTAATTCTTGAATTTCTTTAACTTCAGAGCAATGTCAACACCTTATTTCTTTGTTGCAGTCCACTCAATTGCAGACAATTCCAATAACTCAGGCATCGACTACTGCTTCTAACTCTATTACAGCCTCAGTTCCAACAATAACCAATTTGGCCTCTTCCTTTAATCCTCCATAAGGTACTCATCTCATTCTATCTTGTTCAAATCTGAAGTCTCCATGGATTCTTGATACTGGAGCCACAGATCACTTCATCCACTCTCTACACCATTTAAAAACTTATAAGCATATATCACCAATTTTTGTTACTTTGCCTGATGGTTCCACTTTACAAAACAATATTTTTGGCACTGTTATTTTTTCTCCTGAACTTTATTAACCGATGTTCTCTATTTTCCTATATTTAAATACAACCTTTTAAGCATTATACATGCTATTGTTGCTAACAAAATTTCATTTCACTATCAACATTTTTGTTGTTTCATCTAGGATCAAACAACCAAGAAGATGATTGGTATAGCTAATTCGTTTGAAGGATTGTATGCAATGGTCAATCTTGCTTCTCCTTCTTCTAGTTATGCTTCTTGCTTCTCTCTTAATGTTCAAGACAGATTTAATAAATGGCATTTTAGGTTGGGTCATCCCGTTTATCCTAGACTTAAGGCAATACAATATTTACTTTCTGATTTTTCTGTACTTCCTAACAAGGATAATTGTGATGTTTGTCATTTTTCTAAACAAAAACATTTACCTTTTCCTATTAGTGAATCCCATTCTAATGCAGCATTTAAACTTGTGCATGTTGATCTCTAGGGTCCGTTTGCTATTTCTTCAGTTCATGGACATAGGTTTTTCCTTACTGTTGTTGATGACTATACATGCTTTACATGGATTTTTTTAATAAAACACAAGTCTCAAACTAGAGAAATTCTACAGTCATTTTTCCATTTGATTAAGACTCAATTTTCGGTTAAAATTAAAAAAATTTGTAGCGATAATGGAATTGAATTTCAAATGCTAGTTTTTTATGCAGCCAAAGGAACTTTACACCAAACTTCTTGCGTAGAAACCCCACAGCAAAATGGGTTAGTGGAACGCAAACATCAGCATCTCCTTACTCTTGCACATTCTTTCTTATTCCAGTCCCGTTTACCCCTTGTGTACTAGTCCTATACCATTTTACATGCTGTCCATGTCATTAACAGACTTCCCTCACCATTATTACAAAATAGGACACCATATGAGGCACTTTATATTACACCTCCTTCCTTTACAGATTTGAAAGTATTTGGGTGTTTATGTTTTACTTCTACCCTTTCTACTCATCGATCTAAGTTTGATCCTCGTGCTCGTAAATGCATTTTTATTGGGTTCAAAATAGGCACAAAAAGCTTTCTCTTACTTGACTTAAAAACCAGGTCCATTTTTCTCTCTCGAAATGTTCAATTTTATGAACATATATTTCCTTTTCAATCTCCTGTTGCTGTTCCTTCCATTTCTCTTCCACAAGACACATCCATTGACTCCTTTGATGTCCTTACACAACCCATCTCACCTCTTTCTACTTCACATGCTGTTGTTCCCTTTTCTTCCCCTTCTTCTACCTCTATTATTCTTATTACAAGTTCTCGTCAAGCTTTTGTCCCTCCTCCACTTAGAAAATCTACACGACTTAGAAAAATTCCTTAATATCTTTAGGATTATCATTGCATGCTTGCTTCCTCGTCAACTACTCCATCATCTTCAGGTACTTTGTATCCACTTTCCTCTGTTTTATCTTATGCTAACCTGTCTCCTTCCCATAAGGCTTTTTCTTTATCCATTACTGTTGTTCCTGAACCAAAATCATATGCTCAAGCTGTCAAACATGATTACTGGAGAAAAGCTATGCAGGAAGATCTTTCTACTTTAGAATAAAATAATACATGGGTTGTGGAAAACTTACCACAAGGTAAACACACTGTCGATTGTAAATGGGCTTTCAAGGTGAAATAAGGCTGATGATACCACTGAGAGGTACAAAGCACACCTCATAGCTAAGGGGTTCACACAAATAGAAGGAGTTGATTTCTTTGATACATTCTCTCCTATTGCAAAGATCACTACTATGCGACTTCTACTTGCCATTGCTGCCTCTTCTAATTGGTATTTACATCAACTCGATGTAAACAATGCTTTTTTACATGGCGATCTTCATGAGGAGGTTTATATGGATTTGCCTCAAGGATTTTCTATTTTTAAGCCTAATCAGGTTTGCCATTTACGAAAGTCGATTTATGGCTTGAAACAAGCTAGTCATTAATGGTATTCTAAAATGTCAAAGGCTTTGACTTCTCTTGGCTACAAGCAGTCCCAAAGTGACTATTCCTTATTTGTTAATCACATTTCCACTCATATAACTGTTTTTCTTGTTTACATCGATGATATCATATTGGTGGTCACAAGCATAACTGAGATACAACATGTTAAAACCTTTCTTGATACTCAATTCAATACTAAGGACTTAGCTCCCTTAAAATTTTTTCTAGGGTTGGAAGTGGCTCGCTCTCAAATTGGTATCACTCTCTCTCAACGCAAATATGCCTTGGATATCTTATCTAATTTTGGTTTTCTTGCTTCAAAACCAGTCAAAACTCCAACGGATTCCAAATGCAAACTTAACTCTATGCATGGTAAGCTATTATCTGGTGTTTTTGCATATAGAAGATTGGTTGGCCGCTTACTTTATCTCACATCGACTAGGCTTGACATCTATTTTGCTGTGCAACAATTGAGTCAGTTTCTTGATAAGCTTACATCCCTCCATTTATAGTTGATCCATCATGTCCTTCGCTATATCAAGGCTGCCCTAGGAGCTGGTTTATTTTTTCTAGCCTCTTCTTCTTTTCAACTTAAGGCTTTTAGCGATTCCGACTAGGTTGGTTACTTGGACACTAGAAAATCCATTACTGGGTATTGTGCATACCTTGGAGACTCATTAGTTAGCTAGAAAACCAAGAAGCAACCAACAGTTTCACATTCATCCTCTAAGGTTGAATATAGAGCACTTGCCTCCACCACTTGTGAAATCCAATGGCTTCATTTTCTCTTAACAAATTTTTATATTTCGCATAGCCACCCTGCATTGCTCTTCTGTGATAATAAACCTGCTCTTCAAATTGCTGCCAATCCAACCTATCATGAATGAACCAAGCACATCAAAATTGATTGTCACTTGGTTCATGAAAAATTCCAGCAAGGTTTAATCAAACTCCTTCCTATTACTTCTGCCTCTCAAAATGCAGATATTTTTACCAAACCTCTTCCAGTTGCTTCTTTTCGTGCACTCTTAGATAAGCTGGTAAAAAAATAAAGTTAACATCTTCTGTTTGGAAACATTTCAAAAAAGTGACACAAGATGGTCAAGATTGGGCTATTTGCAATTATTGCAATTCGAATCTTAAGGCGAATAGTAGAAATGGCACCAAGTCATTGCACAATCATGTAGAAAAATGTAGCTGAGTTATTAAGAATCAAAGCATTATCCAATGTTTTGAAAAGTAATGACAAATTGGTACAAGCAAAGGAAGTGATGGGAAGTTTGTCATTGGAAATTTCACATTTGATCAAGAAGTGTCAAGGAGAGCATTAGCAAGTGCAATTATCAAGCACGAGTATCCTCTTTCTTTGGTGGAGCACGAAAGATTTAGAGAATTTGTTTACACTCTCGACCCTCTTTTCAAGATACCTTCTCGAAATACAATCAAGGAGGACATTTTAAATATCTATGACATTGAATTTGATAAACTCAACAATGAACTTGCAAAGCTCAAGAGTCGCATTGCAATTACATGTGATATATGGACTTCAAATCAGAAGAAGGGGTACATGTCTATCACCGGACATTATATTAACGAGCATTAGATTCTCCAAAATCGCATTCTAAGGTAATCTACATAAATTTGCATTTATCTTTATATGTCATGCATTAAACATTAATCTATAAGGTAATCTACTTAAATTTGTATTTATTTTTATATGCCATGCATTAAACATTAATCTATGTTATGCATTGAATAAATCAAATTATTTGTTTGTGAATTTATAGGTTTGTTTATGTGCCAACATCGCATACCAAAGAAGAGCTCACAAAACACTTGATGGAAGGATTCACAAAATGGAACCTTGAGACAAAGATTTCAATAATAACAGTAGATAATTGTGCTTCTAATGATGGTATGATTTTAATACTTACTGAAAAAGTTATATGGTGATCTTGTTTATAAGGGAAAAATTTTGCATATGAGATGTTGTACGCATATTTTGAATCTTATGGTGAAGGATGAAGTTTCAATTATAGGTAATTCACTAGTGAGAATTAGGGATAGTGTATCATTTTGGTCTTCTACCCCTCAAAGAATTGAAAATTTTGAAGAGATAGCAAAGCAATTAAAAATTAGTTGTGGGAAAAAATTATGTTTAGATTATAAAACTTAGTGGAATTCAACATATTTTATGCTTTAAACAACAATTGAGTACAAGGATGTTTTTATTAGATTGAGAATTAGAGAAAGACTTTATATCAATATGCCAAATGAGGATGATTGGGTGATGACTGAAAAAAGTTGTAAAAAGTTGAAGATTTTTCATACTATTACTGAGTTATTTTTTGGTAAAAATTATTCAACAATAAATTATTTTTTTAATGCCATGTGTAGAATTAGAAATACATTGGTTTATTGGATGCATTCAGATGATGAGATTGTATGTGAAATAGTAGTAAAAAAAATGTTTGAAGAATTTGGAAATTATTGGGATGATGTGCATATTGTTTTGGCAGTGATAGTTATTTTAGATCCTAGGTATAAAATGAAGGTAATCCAATATTATTATCTTGTGATTTATAAACCTGAGGATAATACAGATAAAAAAATTCAAAAAATAAGGCAAGTTTGTTATGATTTGCTTGATGAGTATGAATCTAGGGCATCAAAGCATAGTCAACATCTTCCTTCTCAAGTTCCATAAATTCCTTTGTCTGATACTCAAATTTCTCAAGAAAGGGACATTTATGATTTAATGGCATTTCTTAGTTCTTCATCTACCAGTGTTCATGTGAAATATGAATTAGATTTTTATCTTGAAGAGCCTGTTTTACCTTGGAGTGAATGTTTTGATATTCTAAATTGGTGGAAAATAAATGGGGTAAAGTGTCCAACTTTACTATCTGTTGCTCGAGATTTTTTAGCAGTGCCTTTGTCTACAATTGCATTTGAATCTACATTTAGCACCGGTGCGAGTGTTGTTAGTATTCATAGAAGCAGACTTCATGAAACTACATTGGAAGCATTTATGTGCTCTCAAAAATGGTTGTTGGCTAACTCAAGCGGTAATTACCAAACACATTAAATTTTATGTATAAAATTTATCAAATTATTATAATGTCAAAGTTCTTGCTTAATTTATTCTTCAGATTCTTGTTCTTGGGCAGAGTCGAATGTTTTTTGTGCCGAAGAAGATGATGTTGATTGTTAATCCTTGCAATCTTGGTTGTTGAAAAAATGGAGTTCAAGAATTACATTTGTATTAAGAGTATTATGTTTATGTACAATTTCTTATGTTTTTGTTGTAGTGTTGTTTTGTTAGAATTTTTAATTTAGTAATTTTTTTATTGATAGTTTTTATGAAAGTTATTTTGTATATTTTTTTGTTGTATGTCGAGTTCGGGTTCGGGTTCGGATTCGGGTTTTATGCGGGTTTGGGTTTGATGGATTGAATAAATTTGTGATTAAATGAGTATTTAAATGGATTTGGGTAGTATGCGGGTAGTTCTAAATGAATTTGAAATGGGTTCGGGTATTATTATTGAATTTCTTAATGATTTTGGATGAATTCGGGTATTAGTGAACGGGTTCGGATTTGGATAGTTGAATTTTTGCGGGTGCCCGCCCCTCTGCCATCCCTAGTCATGTGTTCCAATTTTGATCTTTTTTTCCTTTTCTAACTGTGTTTTCTTGCTGAGTTCTCTCTTTTTGTGTACTATTGGCTCGACATCTTCAATTATGGAATGGATAGGTAGGTTGGTCATAAGCTAGTTGTGAAGGGTAGGCCTACGAGTAAAAAAAAAAAAAGAGGAGGAAGAAGAGGTATTGAATGTTGATGATGTAGTGCGCTGAAAGGAGACGACCAAAGCTTGTCTATGCTTAGCTGGTCAACTATGGAGTGATAATGTTTTTAATAAATATGAATTCAAGGAAACTATGGTTCATGTCTAGAGAAAAAAGCATTGTGTGGAGCTCAGAGAGTAGAGCAAAGACATCATTTTGTTTTAGTTTTCCAATGCAAAGGATAAGTAATTTGTCCTTATGAACGAACCTTGGCATTTTGACAGTAATTTGTTAGTTCTTTAGGAGATAAATGTCGATGAGCAATCCTCCCAGTAGGTTTTCACTAAAGCACCTCTATGGGTACGTGCATATGGTCTCCCAGTTCAATACATCATAGAGAAGATGGCGATATTGATGGGTCCAAGTTGTGTATGTTTGTTGAATGGAAAGCAATGTGCAAGTTTACACAGGAGAAGTTCATCCGGTTCTGTGTACAAGCAGAACTTAGCAAGCTACTTCTCCGAGGTATAATCATTCGCACTAGTTTAGGTACCTCATTATGGATCCCTTTTAAATATGAGGGCTTACTTGTTTTTTATTTTATTTATAGAATTTGTGGACATTCATTTAAAAATTGTGAATTGGCTGATTCAGTTGAGGTTAGTGACGTTCAACTGTTAGATTATAGGGAATGTTTAAAAAGTTTACCGTTGAGGAAAAAGTACAGGATGAGTAGTTTGAAGGATAGTGAGGGTATGGTGGGGTGTGTGAAGAAACTGTTGTTTGATGTAGAAAAGAAAACTATGAACAGTAGTTCTAGTAATTATGTTCAACCTGATAATGGGGAAGGAGAGAGCTCAACATCTATTCTCAATGACCAGACTGCAGATTTTGAATAAGATGGAAAGGATGAAGGTGGTTTCCTCTTCGAATGTGCCTCCTACTCATAACTTGTGAAATCCACAAATTGGTCCCTTACGATGCACTAATCCTTACCCTTGATGTCACCCAGCATATAAAAAAAACACCCTAAACCAATCCTTCCGTCTAACACTAATCGCTACACAGACAAGCAAATCCCCCGCCTCACCTAATTAGCTCTGAACCAGAGTTAGTTGTTCACACATAAATAGCTCCATTTATCCCTATTGACTTTAACCTTGTGACAGAAGCTGGCCAACCATTACTTCCTGATGATCCAAAAAATCACATACCACCCCCCCTTTTTAAGACTATAACCACACTGCCCTATTCCAGTAGCTTAATGCCTAGGAGAAATTCTCTATCATCCTAGAAGCGTCTTGCTAGAACTTGTCCTAACTTAAGTAGTAAATTGGTCTAAGAAATTTTTTTGGGCAAAAGGAAGGAATCTGACCACTCTTTACATAATGATTTCATTGTTAAAGAAGCAAAGAACTGATTTTATTACATTCAAAGGAGGTTTTACCATGGGATTGGTGGAAATTGTTGACCAGTCCCACCGAAAGAAATGAGTTGCCTTTTATGGAATTGCCAAGGGCTTGGGAACCCTTGTGCAGTTCGGCCTCTTAAAAAGTTTACTAAGCTTCAAGGTCCTAACTTTATTTTCCTTATGGAAATAAAGTTATATGTTAATGAGATGAATGTGATTTGAAGTAAATATGGTTTTTCCAAGTGTTTTACAGTGGATTGTGCTTGGATTAATGGTAGGAGAGGAGGTTTATCTATTATGTGGCTAAATACTATGAGTATTAATTGTGTTTTTTTTTAGCCCACCACATTGATTTAGAAGTAAATGGTAAGTGGAGATTTACTAGATTTTATGGGTGGTTAGATGACTTGTCGAAGCTTCATTCTTGGAATCTTTTATAGTCTTTAGCTCCTAATTCTCCACTGCTGTGGGTAGTTAGGAATGATTTTAATGAGATCATGTTTCAATTTGAAAAAACTAGGGGTAAGGAAAGGACCCAAAGAGAATGAAGGAATTTCGTTCAGCATTAGATAAATGTGGTCATGTTGATTTGGGTTTTCCTGGGTATAGGTACACATGGAGCAATAATCGAAATGGTGCGAATAATATAATGCAGCGGCTGGATAGGGTTGTAAGTTCAATGAATGGTATCACTTTTCCCCCTCTTACCAGATTACTTATTTAGTTTGACAGGGGTTGGATCATTTCCCTTTGGTGCTGTCATGGATGGATCCAACTAAAAAAAAAGAGGAGTCAAGTATTTTGATTTGAATGAATGTGGCTTAGGAAGGAGTCTTGTAGCCATGCTGTTGAGGAATCCTGGATGTATAATGCTAATAGTCCTTTACAAGTCAGACTAGCCGAATGTGGAAGGAAGCTTAAAAGGTGGGAATCAGACACCTTTGTGCATGTTTCTAAATCGTTAAAGAATCTGCAAGAGGATTTAAGGCAACTACAATTAGCTCCCTAATTTGAGGATTGCATCAGTCGACAAAGAGACATTAAAAAAATAATGAATGAACTTATAACGCAAGAAAAATTTATGTGGGCCCAAAGGTCTAGAATCCTTTGGTTGAAGGAGGGTGACAAAAATACTGCTTTTTTCCAACTCAAAGGCGAATTGTATGCAGAAAAGAAATTTTGTTGATTTTATTAAAGATGAGGGGGTACAATGTATAAGGAAAAGGAGGATGTTGCACATATCATGACTTCATATTTTGCTAATCTTTTTTCCATTATTGAGCCGCCAGATTATTCAAATGTATTAGACACAGTAGAAAGAAAGATCTTGGATGAGATGAATTAGTCTCCTCTCATTCCTTTTTCACAAGAAGAAGTCAAATTCGTGATCAAAGGTATGCATCACTCTAAAGCCCCGAACCAGACAATATGTCACCTCTCTTTTATAAAAAATTTTGGTATATTGTTGGTAAAGGTGTAGAAGATAAAATACTTTCTATTCTTAATAATAATGTGTCTCCCTCCTTTATCAATCATAGGTTTATTACTTTGATTACTAGGACTAAGGGCCTAGAATTCACCAAGGATTTTAGACCTACCAGTCTCTATAATGTTGCGTTTAAGCTAGTTATGAAATGCATCGCTGATAGGCTTAAAAAATTCTTCCTCTTATTATTAATGACACGTAATCTACATTTGTCTTTGGTAGGCTTACGACAGACAATGCCATTATTGCTTTTGAAGTTTTCCATTTTTTTTAAAAAAAAAAGAATGGGTACGGGTCTCTTTGCACTTAAGATTGACATGAGCAAAGCATATGATAGAGTTGAATGACATTTTCTTAAAAATGTCCTTTCTCAAATAGATCTTAACGATAAACGAACTAAGCTTATTATGGAGTGTGTTTCTTCGATTTCTGACTCACTACTCATGAATGGAGAGGTTAAGCAGAAACTTTTTCCTCAAAGGAGACTCTAGTATGGGATCCCCTATCTACTTACCTATTTTTGTTCTTTACTGAGGTATTTTTAAGTCTAATTAGAAAGCCAAATGACAACGAAAGCTGCATGGCATGAGAATTTTTTGGAGAGCCCCTTCTATACCTCATTTATTTTTTTTTTTTTTGCTGATTATAGTCTTATACTGGGACATACAAATGTTACTGAGGTTGAACAAGTGGCAAAATTCATTCTGGACTATAAGAGAGCTTTTGGTAAGAAAATTAACTTTGAAAACTGAGAGATCTCTTTTAGTCTAAGTAGTGGCTCGGTGGCTCATGAGATGTGCACTAATCGGCTTGACGTCAAAGAAATTCCCCATCATGTTAAGTACCTTGATTTACCAGCTGTTGTTGGGCTGGAGCAAGAAATGGATTTTTCAAGCAATCTGTGACTGAGTTGTTTAGAAATTAAAAGGATGGAAGGAAAGAACTCTCTCCCACATAGGTCAGGAGATTTTGATCAAAGTAGTCGCCCAAGTGGTTCCCACTTACACTATAAGCTGTTTCCTTTTTCCAAAGGAGATTTGTCAAAAAATTGAATTTGCTTTGGCTAAGTTCTGGTGGGGCCAAGGAGAATGAAAGAAAGCTTCATGGAGTTCATGGGAGAATCTTTATTATGCTAATTAGAATGATCGAATAGGCTTTAGGGACACTCATTCTTTTAATTTAGCTCTTTTAACAAAGCAGGGATGACGGACTTATCAAGTATCCAAACTCTATTCTTGCAAGGATGTTGAGTGCGATATACTTTCCGAGATCATATTTTTTGCAAGCACAATCAGGTTTTCAACCCAGTTATACATGGAAGAGCATCTATAAGGCTAGGTGGATTTTGGAATAAGGGAGCAAATGGCACATTGGAGATGGTACACAGTTTCGGATATGGTATGACAAATGGCTTCCTAACAGCGACAATGACAAAGTTACATCTCCTATATCGATTTTAAACGAAGCAGCAATGGTAAGCCTATTAATTCATAATAATACCCTCTCATTGAACTCAGCCTTGGTTCGGTCTATCCTTTTGTCAGCCGAAGCTTAAAAAATTATTCCATTGTCGTTTCAGCTTCCTGTCCTTGAAGGTTTGTTGAAAAGTGGGATGGAGATTGAGCCATTGTGCTTTCTGTGGTGATGGCATTGAAAGTATCATTCATGTTCTTAAAAACTGGTTAGTGGCGAGACAGGTCGGGTTGTGTTGCCCTTTGCAGTTTGATGTTCTTAAAGTTTTTTTTTTTTATAACTGAAAAACTTTCTAATTTTATTTGAGTTATACCATTAGAAACAAAATAATAATATCCTAATGAATTACAATCACTACAAAAAAAAGTATTTTAGGGGACATTCAAAATTATTCCCTTAAGCCAAAAAAATTGTCGCATATACCTTTGGGGACAATTAAAATCGTCCCCATTGAGCGTACCCTATTCTATAGGGGACATTGTCCCTTTTTCGATGGACAATAATTGTCCTTAATTTAAGAGCTGTACATCGTCTCTCTAATTTGAGACGAAAATTGTGTCTAAAAATGTAGTCAATATTTATCCCTTCTGTATAGGACAACCAGATCCAATTTATTTTATTTACAACAATAAGGTTCAAACTCTAGATGTTGTATAAAAGATCTGGCACCTCATCCCACTGGACCAACCAATAATTGATATTTAATTTCTTTTTTTTTAATATATGACATACTTATTATTAGTATATGAGACAAAAGTTATCCCCCATATATGAGACGTCAATCATCCCTAATATTGATGACAACAATTATCCTTAGTATACGAGACCTAAATCGTATCTCATACACATAGGACGTCAATCGTCTCCAAAACTAATGACGATAATTGTGCACAGTATACAAGACATTAGATATATCTCATATATAAGATATCAGTTGTCTTCAAAATTTATGACAATAATTGTCATTAATAATGGAGACACCAGTCATCCCATCTTCCACATGAGACATTGTTCGTTCCCAATAAAAGGGACAATTTTTCATTTGTAAGACATTGTTCGTTCCCAGCTATCGTAATTAAGATTGATTGTTCATTTGTAACTTAATATAATAAAAGGGGACAATTTTTTAAATTGTCTCCTAATCTTGATGAATTAATACTCTTGGAGACAAATAATATTGATTGTCCACGATTCTCGTCCCCTTTACTCTATTTTTTTTTAGTAAATGATAAACGGATGACATTTTTTTAAATATTACTATTTCTAATAAGTTAATTTTCCTAATTGAGTTATTGTTTTTCCGTATTTTTTTAATAACTTCTATATATTCCAAATGACTGAACTCTTATGTTCATATAAATTTAGTGGTAGATAAAAATAATTCTAAAGCTTTAATTTTATCAATTGAAAAATAATCATGCCAGAAAATAGTCATATAATCGTGCCAAAAAAATTATGTCAGCTTAAATTTTTTTTTTATTTGTTTATCACACTAATTTACTTGAAATTAAATTATGTAAACAAATTAAATTGAATTATTGCATGTTTCAGATGTATATTATATATATATATATACACATAGAAGATTTTCATTTAATTATGACTAATTCACTTGCTATATAACGTAATTTCTTTGATAAAAAATTTACCTGCAAAAAGAAATCATTTATTACTAATTTAAGGAAAATGAAAAAATCACTTTCTATATATTAAGTAAATAGAATTTTAATTTTATTGGTTGAAAAGATAAAGGTAATTTATTTTTTATTGATTAAATAGAGTAAGAATATGATATGTTTAATTATTATTTTTTATTTGATTGGTTATAATTATTTTCTACAAATGACTTATTCTATAAATTATACTATATAAGATACATTCTACCTTCATTCCATAAAATTTGTCACATTTGAAATTTCATATTAGTTAAGAAAACTATTACATTTGTCTAAGTTACAATAAATTATTAAGTAAATTGACTATATTATCCTTAATTTAATACTAATTATATAAGAAAATTATTAAATTGAGGTAGTAATTACTATGGTTCTGAAAATCAGATCGGACCGATCGATGCAATCGGTTTAATCGAAAACCGAACAGTGATCTGGTCTGAGTTACATAAGAAACTGTTGGGGTTAAAAAAATCGAAAGAAACCGATAAGAACTGATCAAAAATCGATAGAAAACCATTGAACCGAACTGGTTAAAAATCAGTTCGGTCCAAATCTGAAATTTTGTCTCTGATTACGGGCCTTTTAAAATTTGGCCTCTTAAATATTAGGCCCAATAATTTTTTACTCATTGGACTCTTTTTATTTTCAATACAAGGCCCTATTATATTAATTAAAATAATTAAAATTTTCAACTTTAAATACAAATGTGAAAATTAATATTTTATTTTATTGTAATTAATTGATTTTTTTTAGTATTAAATTTATTAATATTTTATTCTTTTTGTATAAAATTATATACTTATTCTTCTATTTTTTTTTATAAAAGCCAAATTTGAGAATGTTTTTTTTTATTTGATATCAAAATTTTTTTATTTTATACTTCCAATTTTATTTAATAAATATATTTAAAATATTATATATAAAAATCCGGTTGAACAATATTAAACCTGATTGAATCTTCCGGTTCAGTGAACTCTACCTTCACGAGTTCATTGACCGGCCCGGTCTCAAAACATTGGTAATTATTGTCCATACACAAAGGCTAAAAATGAAAAAAAAATATTTATTACTTTTTAAAAATGCAAATGTAACAAGTATTATAGACGGACGCAATATTAAATATGATAAGAATATAATATGTTTAATTATTATTTTTAATAAATATTTACTTTGATTGTTTACAATTATTTTCTACAAGTAATTTATTCCATAAAGAATGAATGTAATTTACTATTATTTATTTAAGGAATTTATTATAAGATTTATTGTTATTATTAAAATATAATATAAATTATAAAATTATTATTATTATTATTATTATTAGACAACATCTACAAGATCATTGATTTTACAACTTTAATTATTGAGCTTGAAAGATTTATTTATCCACACAAATCCTTGAATTATGTTTTTTAATGACATTAGGAACTTATTTAACCATAAATTTTAACCGCATTAGAATCAGTATTTTAAAGAATTGAACTAAACCGACTGATTCCATATTTTTTTTATAAATTTGTAATTTTGTAATAAAAAAAGTAATGATATAATTATAATTTATAAATGTATGATTTTTTAAAAATTATAAAACACTCAACCAATATATATAATTACTTCTTTTATTATGTTATTCATTTTTATTTATTTTAAAATTTTTTTCCTTTTTAATTGTGTCGTCAAAATTAAGTTTGGTTCCTTTGACTTTTTTTAGAAAATAAATGTTATATTAAAAAGAAGAATCCAACCAAACAAATGCCAAATGGGAAGGAAGGATATCCTCAGTTCAAATAGTAACATCAAGAGAAGAAAAAAGCTAATTTAGCTAACTCATGGTCAACTTAATTGCTCATTTTACGTGTGCGAACACATTTAAAATCTGCCAAACAATAAAGCAGAGATTGCAAAAATATCAATCTAGTCCCAAATTCAGTTTTAGGAAAAAATGAAGAATTCAAAAGCTGCATCAATGTGTTTGATATAAAAGAATTCAAGTCGCTGAGTTGTAAAAATGTGATATCAATTTTAAAACCAATCCAAAAAAAGAAAAGGTAAGCATCATATCGTAATAAATTCTAAGAGGTAAAGCAACCAAGCTTCCTTTCCTTTTGAACAATCCTTTAAAACTTGTATAACAAACTCCACATCCTCACCATATTACAATACGAGCCCCATTTCACTTGCCATCGACTCCTGTCTTGCTTGAATCAAGCTCATCCAAGTATAACTCAGCTAAAAACCTTAATGTGCTTCAAAGAAAGAAGTTTATTAAGATAATTGAGATTGTCATTAGAAATTAGTTAAAGATACTTTGTATTAATTTCCAAATTTTATGGGGTTATGCTTTGAAAAAAGCTAAAGCTAGTAAAGGTTAGACATTGACTCTTTGAAAAGCTTTGCTATAAAAGTCTTATTTTGTAACCAAGAAATATGAATGATGAGATAAGTTTCATCATCTTCCTTTTTTCTCTCTATTTTTTCTGTTATTCCATTACTGTAATTTCTGTTTTTCAATGGTGGTATCAGAGCTTTAAATGGTCTTTATGTGACCTGTGAGTGAGAGAAAACAAGTCAAAAACTTTCCTCAAACAGCCTATAAACACCTTTGTGTAATTTATGGCTTCGAGTAGTTACTCAACCCCTTCACCTGTATTCTCAGGAGAGAATTATCTCATTTGGTTAGTGAAAATGAAGGCTTATCTTCAAGCCTTTGATCTGTGGGAACTTATTGAAACAAGTAAAGAACTAACTCCTTTGAGAGAAAATCCCACCATAGCTCAAATTGATAATCATAGCAAAGAAGTTTCTAAGAAGTTCAAAGCCCTTTCAACCATTCATTCTACTATTTCTAATATTATTTTCACAAGGATAATGTCTTGTGAAACTGCTAAAGAAGTTTGGGACAAGCTAAAGGCAGAATTTCAAGAAAATGATAAAACAAGAGGCATGCAACTCCTAAATCTGAGAAGAGAGTTTTTAATTCTCAGAATGAAGGAGCCATAATCTGTTAAAAAGTATTCTGATAGATTACTGGCTATTGTAAACAAAATCAAGTTACTGGGAGAGAAACTCAATGACAAAAGGGTTGTTGAAAAGGTTTTGGTCACCCTGCCAAAAAGATTTGAGCTGAAAATTTTTTTCTTTAGACGGTTCCAAAGACTTAAGTACTATTTCTCTCTCAAAGTTAGTAAATGCTCTTTAAGCCCTTGAACAAAGAAGAACCATAAGAATGGAAGAGTCATCTGAAGAAGCTTTTATTGCTAATAAAAAAGAAAAGCAAGCTGAGGAAGCAAAGAAGTTTGCTAATGACAAGGCAAATAAGGGCAAAGGACTTGCAAACGAAAGAAGAGGTGGCATGAAACCAAAGTTCCCACCTTATCCTACGTACAATATAGCGAATCATCTAGAAAAAGACTGCTGGTAGGAAAATGGGATCAAACCACCTAGATGTAATTACTGCTACAGATTTGGACATGTAGAGAAAAATTGCAAACTCAATCAAAGCCACCAAAATCAAAACCAAAAGCAAAAATTGAATCAGAAAGCCAATTATGTCGATGAGCAGCCTCTGTATACTGATCATGTTTTTGTTGCTACTCTCTCTACAAATACCAGCGAAAAACATATTTGGTGTTTGGATAGTGGATGCACTAGTGACATGGCACAAGATGAAAACATTTTCTCTTCTCTTGATAGATATGCGAGGTTTAGAATGAAGCTTGCAAATGGAGATATTATGGTATCTGAAGGCAAGGGTTCTGTTTTAATCCAAACTAAGCAAGGTTCTAAACTAGTTCCTGTTGTTCTTTTCATCCCTGGTTTACATCAAAACTTGCTTAGTGTTGCTCAAATATTGAAGAAAGGGTATTGCTTATCTTTCAAAGGGAAAGCCTGCACTATTTTTTATCCTCATGGTTATGAAATTATGAAAATCAGTATGGTGGCTAATCGTTTCCTTATAAATTGGGATTCACTTGATCATTGCTCCTTTATAATTAAAAATGATGAATCTGATTTGTGGCACAAAAGGTTCGGCCAATTTGAATTCTCTGAAGTTTATCCAGAAAAATGAAATGGTTAGAGACATGCCAGAAGTCATTAAGGATGACAACATTTATGGTAGTTGTTAACTTGGAAAGGCACATAGGCTACCCTTTGCTAAAAGTGCAACATGGAGATCAAAAGAAAAGCTAGAATTGATCCATACTGATGCATGGACCAATGAGGACAACTTCTTTGAGTAATAATTTGTATTTCATCTTGTTCATGAATGATTTTACAAGGATAACTTGGGTTTATTTCCTCAATAACAAGGTTTTTTTCAGTATTCAAGAAGTTTAAAGCTCAAGTTGAAAGGGAAAGTCGATTTCAGGTAAAAACCTTGAGATCGGATAATGGTATCGAACACACTTCTACTGAATTCAACAAGTTTTATGATGATTTGGCAATTAAGCATCAATTTATTGTTAGTTACACACCTGAACATAATGGAGTTTCAGAGTGAAAAAATAGAACGATTATGGAAATGGTTAGATGCATGATGATTGAGAAGAAATTGCCAAAGAATTTTTAGGCTGAAGTTGTATACACATTAGTATATCTTCTTAATAGGCTGCCCACAAGGTCTGTTAAGGAGAAGACACCGATTGAAGCTTGGTTTGGTTTAAAACCTTCGGTAAAGCACTTAAGAATGTTCAGTTCTGTGTGTTACGTTCACATCCTTGCAGTAAAGAGAGGGAAACTTGATGAAAAGGCTGACATTGATATTTTTTCTGGGATATGCAGCTCAATCAAAAGCCTATAGAGTGTACAATGTTAAAACAAACAAAGTGCTTGTGTGTAGAGATATAAAGTTTGATGAAAGTGCTTATTGGAATTAGGAGACAAATATGGTGGAGAAGCAACTTGGTGCTATTTAACAAAACTCTAAAGATGCAAACATGCCTATTCAACTTGATGATTATGCTACAGATGATACTTCATCAAGTAGCTCACCACCTCCCAAGACCAAATCTCTAGCTAAGATTTATGAAAAATGCAGCTTTCCAATTTCTGAACCTACATGTTATGCAGAAGCTTCAACAAATGAGGCTTGGGTAGCTGTAATGCAGAAGGAGCTTCGAATGATAAATAAAAATTAAACCTGACTCCTTATTTCTAGACCTAAAGATAGAAAGGTTATTGGAGTTAAGTGAGTTTATAGGTTGAAATTGAATCCTGATGGAAGCATATTCAAATATAAGGTAATTAGTAGTTCAAGGATATGCACAACTTCTTGGTATTGACTACGGAGATACATTTGCTTCGATTGCTCGACATGACACCTTGAGAATGTTAAATGCTTTTGCTGCTCAAATGAAATGGAAGATCTATCATTTGGATATCAAATCAGCTTTTCTTAATGGTTTCTCAGAGGAAGAAATCTTTGTTGAACAACCTGAAGGATTTCCTATTACTGGAAGTGAAGATAAAGTTTATAAGCTTAAAAAAGCCTTGTATGGCCTAAAGCAAGCCCCAAGGGCATTGTACAACAAAATAGATGCCCATTTACTTGATCAAGGATTTCACAAAAGTCCTAATGAGCCCACTTTGTATGTGAAGCATGGTGAGGATAAAGATTTGCTCATTGTCTCCTTGTATGTTGATGATTTGCTAGTGACCGAAAATAATTTAGATTTAATACAAAGTTTTAAAGAGAAGTCATGCAAGCGTTTGATATGATTGATCTTAGCTTGATGAAATATTTTCTTAGTCTTGAAGTTTATCAGTTTGAGAATGGAGTTTTCATTTCATAGCACAAGTATGCTCCTAATGTCTTGAAAAAAATTAATATGAAAAGCTGCAAATCTATTGCAACTCCATTGGTAATGAATGAAAAATTAGAGAAAGAAGATGGTGAAGCCAAGGTAGATGCTGTTGTATATAGAAATCTTGTTAGCAGTCTATTATATTTACAGCTATAAGACCAGATTTGATGTTTGCAGTGAGTCTTTTATTAAGATTTATGTAGCCACCAAGCCAAAAGCACTTTGATGCAGCAAAGAGGGTTCTTAGGTACATAAAAGATATAGTAGATCATGGTGTTATTTATTCCTATGTGGAGAATGTTGTTCTTGTCGATTATTCAGATAGTGACTATGCTGGATGCTTGGATGATTACAAAAGCACCTCAGGCTATGTTTTTTCCTTTTGTTTGGGAGTCTTCTCTTGGAATTAAAAGAAGCAGGACATTGTTACATAGTCCACTGTAGAAGCTGAATATGTAGTAGCAGCTTGAACAACAAATCAATCCATTTCATTGAGAAAAATTCTCTGTGATTATAGAAAAAATATGATCAAGCTACTGTGGTTTATGTTGATAACAAATTAGCCATATCCATGGCTGAGAATCTTCTTCAGCATGGCAAGACAAAACACATTCATGTGAAGTTCCATGCCCTAAGAGATGTTGAGAAAAATGGTGAAGTTAAACTTGATCATTTTGCTTCTAAAGAACAAGTAGATGATATTCTCACAAAAGCTTTGCCCAAAGCTAAATTTGAAGTTATGAGATTTTTACTTGGTGTTTCCAAGAACAATCTCATGGAGGAGTATTGAGATAATTTAGATTATCATTGAAAATTAGTCAAAGATACTTTGTATTAATTTTCAGATTTTATGGGATTATGCTTTGAAAAAAGCTAGAGTTAATAAAGATTAGGTATTGACTCTTTGAAAATTTTTGCTATAAAAATCTTATTTTGTAACCAAGAAATATGAATGAAGAGATAAACTACATCATCTTCCTTTTTTCTCTCTATTTTTTGTGCTATTCCATTGCTGTAATTTTATTTTTTAACAAAGTTCTTCGAAAATACTTTAATTTTTGAACTTTTGCAACCATAATGTCAGACTATATTAATTAATCTCCAACATTATTTGCTAATAAAGAGAGATTAAAAGCATGAACATCCCTAAACCCAACCACTCCATTAGCCTTAGCATAGCAAATTTCATTCTAACAATACCAATGAATTTTCTTTTTATTGTACTTTTTCCCCACCAAAATTTAGCCACAAGAATATCAAATTTCTTACATACCTCAACTGGGAAAATAAAACAACCCATGGTATAATTTGGAATTACTTAAGCAACTACTTTGATAAGAATTTCCTTACTCGCTCTCAACAAAATCTTCTACTTCCAACCCTTTAATTTATGTGCTAGTTTACCATAAACTTTCTCAATAGTTATTTCTCACTCCTCCCTATAATTGCCAAAAGACCTAGATAGTTGTAATGACTCTAGATCTTTTTCATACCTAACATATCCTTGAAAAGTTTTTGTCTTTCTAAAGATATACCCGAACCATAAAATATCTCATAACTCTCAAAATTAAATTTTCTTGTCTAAGGCGCATTTGTAGTCCTTTAGAATTTTGCCACCGTTCTGCCTCCCTAACATTTACCTGTCTAAAAATAATATTATCATTTGTAAAAAAATAAGTGAGATATATCTGGAGCCACTGACATATTTTTGCACCACTAATCATATTATCTTGTTCAGCCTTATGCATGAGACCTGAAAATACTTTAGCACATAGTAAAGAAGATAATGAGACATAAGATCCCCTTGATAGAGGCCCCATGAAGTGAAAATTTTTTCTTTACATTCGCCATTAATAAGCAAAGAGTAAGAGACAACAAAATCACAGTTCATAATACGATCAATCAATTTAGAATTCAATCTAATCCTATACATCACATTATAAAGAAAATGCTACTCAACTCTATCATATGTTCTGCTCATGTTTAGCTTTAGAGCAAACATACCTCTATCTCTCTATTTATTTTTTAAAAAATGAAATATCTCAAACACTATAAGAGTATTATCTATAGTGAGCCTACCGAGAAAAAAAGTTGACTGAGTGTCAAATAAGAGAAGGAAGGATAGACTTAAACCTATTAACAATAACTTTATAACCAATTTAAGAACAACATTGCACAAACTAATAGATCAAAAGTATTTTCTAAACTCAAGGTTCTTAAGGTTCTTAATCTTTGGGATCAAGGTGATGAATATGTGATTAATGGATGTGGGAGAAACATTATTATTTAAAATAGAAAGGACTTTATCTTTAACATCCCTAGCTGCAATATACCATAAGATTTAAAAATATAGGAGATATACCATAAGGGTTGGGAGCTTTGGTAGGATGCATATATTTAGAGAGTTAATTGAACCTCTTCTCTAGAAAAAGGAATAAGAAGTTGGACATTCATCTCATCTGTAACCTTTCTCTTTATGGTGTTTAACATTGGAATAATCTGATGGTTCATTAGTAGAGAACATATCAATAAAGTAATTGATCATAACCTTTGTAATATTTCTTCTTATTAAGTATCTTGCCTTTATCATCTTGAATATGGTCAATGAAATTTCATTTAAGTTTGAGATTAGCATGTGAATGGTAAAAAAAAAATATTTTTGTCCCCTTCTTTTAGTCACTAAATTCTAGACTATTGAACCCACATAATTCCTTCACGAGAACATAATTCTTGAATTTTTTTTTTCCTTTGATATTTTTTTTACTTTCTGAAACATTCTTCAAACTGAAAAGAAGCTTGCAGATTAGACAACTCTTCTTTAGGTATATTTAAATTTCTAACTATATTTCCAAAAGAGAAAGTCTCTCATAGCTTAAGCTTTTTCCCACAACCTTCTATTTTTTTCCTTAAAGATTTCTCTAGTTGAGATAATTCCATAAAATGCCATGAGTCAACAAACCACCCCTCTACATGACTCATCCAAAAGCCACATTTGTTTAAACCTAAAAGGCCTCCTATGCCTGGACTATTTCTCTTTACTCACCTAACAAAGTTTGATAGGATAGTGATTTGATCTTGCACGAGTAAGGTGTGTAGACACCTAAATTTTATTTAAGTTAATTTAATTATTAAATTAATTATTTAATTAGTCAATTAAACTATTGGTTAGTTAAATTAAATAATTTATTTTAATAGCCGATCAAAATATCTAAGTGATTATTAAAATAAAATTATTGGATAAATATGTTCTACTGCATAAATAAATAATGTAGTAAAGTCAAATAAAAATTAACTGAGTTGACCAATTAAATTAAATCTTGGCTAATAAGTCAGACATCTACATGAGTTAAGTGACACAGCAACAGCCAATGAGAGCTTGTCAAGTGGGTCAATCAAATTACATGGGGACTCTCTCAAATCTCTATAAATAGGAGGCTTCTCTCCACATATGGATACATAGAGACTCATAGAGAAAAAAGATAGAAAAAAAGCCACAAAGCTCTGTTGAATTCAAGACTACAAAAGTCCTCTCTCAAGTCTAAAAGATCAAGTCTTTCGGTCATTGAATCGTGTTCAAGATCAAGTCTTTCGACCCTTGAATTGCGCCCCCAACAAAGAGAAGAATCAGAGGAAAATATTTATAGTAATAGGAGATTTCACACTAGAGATTGTTTCCGCTTTTTACAAATTATATTTGTATTTTTTCTTTTTATTTCTTAAATTTCAGGAACAAATTTTATGCTTACAAGGTGTTCAACCTTATATTGAGGAAACAAAAGAATTCACTCCAACATACCCACAAATCTGTTCAAAACACTATATAATATTGTTGGAACCACTCTACCCATTAATCCATGTGTACCTGAAACCATTAAAACAAAGGTCAACCAACTTATATTTATCAAGTGAATTTCTGAAGCCCTCCATCTTTCTAAAATCTTTATCTTGATCCCCCTTTCTTTCTCAAATTGATAGAGATCTAATTTAAATCACTAGTTACTACTCATATGAAAGTTGAATTGTGACAAAAAGAGCTCATATAGATTCCATGAATGGTGCTTAAGAGAATCTTTCAGTCACCCATAGAAGCTCGTAAATATTCATTTCCCTTCTATTTCAACATCCACGTGATGAGAGGAAAGAAAGTAAATAAAATTAGAAAAATTACAGTATGATCTTTATAGTTTATAAAATACAACTGGTTATTCCCTATCTTTTTTAAAATATATTAATTTGCCCCCACATTTTTCTTTTGTTACCCTATTAGCTCTTTCTGTCTAATTTTTCATCTTTTTCATTCAGTCAACAAGAAAATACAAAGTTCAAAAGAGAGATATTAAAATATTAAATCAGAAAAATTACAGTAGTCTCTATGGTTTGAAAAATACAACTAGTTTATCCTTGCATTTTTAAAAATAAAAGGGGTGTTTTCCTCATTTCATAAGATATTTGACTAAAGAGATGCAAAAATTGGTGAAATGACCTTATTGTCTGACAGAAGTAAACTATGAGAACATTTTAGTCTATTTTCTAAAAGACAAGAATGAACTAATTGTATTTCGCAAACTATAGGGATCATATTATAATTTTTTCAGTAAAATAAATAACTCTAACAAAGGCACAATCCACATCAATACCATGAAAAAATCCATATTTTTTCTTAACCACGTATATCTCATTTGGAAAAAGTTTTATTTTCATAAGAAAACAAAATTACGAACTTAAGTTATATTAGCTTTTTTAGAGATTGAATTGCATAAGGTTTCCATTCCCCCATAGTTCCACACTAAAGACTTTCAAATAATATAGAAGATTTATAATATAATATTATAGACACATATAATTAAACCACAAGTAAATATAACGAGTAGAAGCAATGTATAATGCACCTTAAAAAACTAGTGTGTGTATATATATAATATTAAAAGATAAAGTTTTTCAAAGTCGATATATAAATAAAACTTATTAATTACTATAAAGAAAGTGAAAATAATTTAATTATTATGGAGAAAGAGTAAATAATGAGTATTTAGTCTATTCATCTAAAATTCATTAGTAAATCCTTATTTTTTTTTAAAGAGAATACTGTTGCATTACTCAAGGAAATAAATCAATCAAACAAGAGGGAATAGACTTCCATAGTTGAAAGCGAGCTGTCGGTGAGACGCTCTAGCAAGAGAGTGAGCATCTACATTAGCTTGCCTCTTTACCTAAATCACATTAACATCTTGCCTATCCTCTAAAATAAACTTGCAATCCAAAATAATCGAACCCAGGGGAGAAGAGAGGGGGGGGACTAGGGAAGCCCAGACCTCCCAAACTCAAAAAGATTTTAAAATTTCTACCTCAAAATAGTGCAAAAAATAGCTTGAGAATCTGGCTACTCCCCTGATCAAACCTAAAGCAGAAATGTCCAAAGTTGTTACCTTAAGGGCATAAACAGTCTATGAACTAATACAAACAAAACCTCTTCCTGGGCGTGAATCCCGCACGTGAATTAGACACTTTCTGAGAGCCATAGGTTCGACAATGGTCAAACACTCTCCAACCTCATAATGGCCTGAAATTGCTTGTAAGTGGAAGCCTTTATCATCCTCCCAAATGACAACAAAGCCCGTTAAACCTGCAATTTGAAAGATAGCGCTATCGACATGTACATGCCATACGTCAAACATGTTCAGAAAACACATTCATAGTTTAAAAAAAAATCAAGGGAATATTTTCATCTTTTAGATTTTACTAGTTTTTTTGAATGTGCATTGTATATATTTGCAATCGCTAATTCTACTCGTTATTTATTTTTTTAATTTTTTATTCATAATATAATTAAAATATAATAATATTTAAATTGATAAATAATTTAAATTAGGTTTAAAATTAAAATTTAAAGTAAAAAATCTAACTATCATATACTCTTTTAATTTTTTTTATAATTCTTAAAATTCTTATAAATAAGAGATAAAATATAGTTATAAATTTATATTTCTGTTAATTAAATCAATTAACGAAATGTATAGATATAATTTATACTTACTAATTTGATAAACCAGAGCTGCAGTGCAGATTTATTCCAACATAACCAATGCATTAGCTTTTATTTTATACAAATAATAATATCATTGTGTAATTATCCTTTGACTATAGATCATTCTAGTTTAAAATAACATATTTGATTTAAGAAAATAATTTTTTATAAGAAATATAAATAAAAATTATTCTAATAATTTAAAAATAAAGAGAGTTAATATATAAAATGAATACATGATTAAGAATATATACAACACTAAATGTAGAGATTATGGTGTCAATTCATAGAATAAAATTATACTCACAGCAAGAAAAAGACACGATTGCAAACTCAATAATTCCAAATTAGCAAAAACTTGATATGGTAATTCTTAATAGTCAAAAGCAACAAATTCTTAATAGTCAAAAGTAAATAAAACTAAATATATATACAGTGGTATGATAGGATAAATTTTTAATTATAATAGAATTACATTATAACTATTAATACAATAAAAATAATAAGTAGATATCATTATTAGAATGAGACTAAATATGATATTGAAAGATTTTATAATCTCTTGCATAAAAAAAATTGATATTGTAATATTATCACTTTGCATTCCTCTTTCATAGGATAAAATTGACAATTTTGATTTATATATAATAGACTTTATATGTATGTCTTTTTAATTCTGTCAATAATTACAATTATAATTTTTAATTTTATTTTATTTTTAAGTATTGGACAATTTTCTATTTAGAATTAGATTAAAATTTTTAATAGAATTTAGATTCAAATAGAAAATTAGCCTAACCAATCAAAATTAAACTATATTTATTTTTAACCAATAATTTAACGTCCTCAATGTTATTTTTTAGTATGAATTTTATATTTTTTAAATAAAGATTTTATTTATAATTTATGCACATCAAGGCATAACCTAGTGATAAATGCATATACGATTTAATAATAAATTCAAGTTTGAATCCATTTTTCCCTATACTAATTTATATATATATAATTTATGATATTATAATTCGAATATTGAAATTCTCGTGATTTCATCAAAATACTTAAAAATAAAAAATAAAATCTTACAATCCAAATAAAATTTAAACTTGTATCAATAAAATATAAAATAAAAGGGAGGAAGAAAAGAGAAAAGAAAGTACAAACATACTAAAAAATACAACACGGAAGAAATATGCAGTGAATTTTGAATTTTAGATTCAGAAAACAGATTATCAATTTTGATTTTAAATTTAGCAACAGATAGAAATTTTGTTGCTAATTTGTTTGTAATCCTTTTGTCAATCATTAGCAACAGAAGAATAATGAAACATTAATAAAAAATAATTTAGGTTATAATTTTAGAAACAGAAAAACTCCATTTCTAATTCGTTAGGTTTATAAGTTAGAAATTTAAAAATTTTCATTGTTAATCCGTAAGCAGAAACTTTTATCAAATTTATAATGAATCTATAAATATATAAATTTATAAATCTAAAAACAAACAAAAAAATAAAGGGATTACTAAATTATAAGAAATATAAACAAAAACTACTATATTAATTTGTAAAATGTGTGAGTGAATATTTACCATAAGAAAAAAAACATGATTGCAAACTGGATAATTTAAAATTCACAAAAGTTTGAAGTAATAATCATTGATAGTCAAAACAAACAAATTCTTAATAGCGAAAAATAATTAAAACTTAATAGTTAAAAGCAATTAAAACTAAACACATATATAGTGGTATAGTAGAACCAATTCCCAATTAACATTAATATAATAAAAATAATAAATTGAAATCATAATTAGAGTTGAATTAGATTAGGCTTTCTAATAGAATTTAGATTCAAATAAGAATAAAAATATTGATAAAATTAAAAATTTTCTAATTAATCAGTTACAAAATTATCTTTATTGTTGATAATTAAATTTAAAGTTCATAAAGGCATTTTAGAGAGTTAATGTTCAACATTCGTACTTTTATATATTGTATATTATAAATATAAATTGTATTAAGATTTTGTTAAAAACAAAAATTTGAAGTACTTATATAGTAAACTATAAGAAGAAAAAGATATAAAAAAAATATAATAATAGCATCTAACATGCTTGTAGCTGCAATACATGGCACAATCCATAATCATGGGTTGAACCGAACAAATGCTCATATAGCATTAAGGCCTCTGAAACCTGTAATAAATTTATATGGCTCTCTATCACTCCTTAAGTCCAATAGAAGTATTTACAAAGCAAGCCCATATAAATATTTTCCTGGAAAACTCAATTTAAATATAATCAATCGAACATTTTTTCGAAACCCAACTTAAATATAATTTCATCATTCACAATATTACATACCTGTTTCATGAACTCAATAACTCGAGGACTAAGTTGTGCGAGAAGTCTATCCCTAACAAAAGTCTCGCCAGGGAAAACATTTTGAAAATAATCCCTAACCAAGACACTCGTACTATCAAAATCCCTAACCCATGAGCCCAGCCCATCAATCAAACCGGAAATCTTCTTTTTTTTTTTTTTTTTTTTTCGCCTAGACTTAATTGATTGGGAATGAAAACATTTTGTGTTTCTATCTCCATTTTTAACTAAAAAATTTTTATTTCTCGAATAAGTTTATTAAAAATCGTTTCCTATAAAATAGGATACGCTTAATGGGGATGATATTAATTATTTTTAAAAATATAAGAGATAATTTATTTAACGTAAGGGGATGATTTTGATTATCCTCTATATATATTTTTACAGTGGAACCTTAAGTTTAAAATATAATTTTGAAGTTGAACTCAAATTTAAAATTTTTAATTTCACAAGTTTCTACCACATCTAGATAAACTTGGAATCTGACAGAATTGAACTAGACTCGTTTATACCCTAATATATACAACCAAATGTGATTTTTTCAAGGCCCTGCTCTCAAAGCCACAATTTCAAATGCAAAGTTGATATTCATGTACTGTTTTTTTGTAGTATGGTGATGATGAACCATTTCACAAAAAAAAAAAAAAATGTTTTTATTGTAGTACTGAATTATTCTCTTCCAGAAATATTGGCAAAAATTTTGCAGACAGATCGTAATGTCTTCAAATTCTCGTATTGCTGGGGTCCTTCCTTCTAGAATTAGACATATATATATATATATATATATATATATATATATATATATATATCATTCAATTTGATTTGAGATCTCCATTCTCAAAGTGGGTCTCACTTTGGGATAGCTATATATTTTACAGCCACATCATTAATTAATTAAACATGAGAATTTACGAACTTCTTTTTGATATATTAGGTTTTTTCTTTTTTAATTGTACGAAGAACTATATGACAAATTGCAAATTGCTATCAATTCTCAATTATTTGAAGAACTTTGTCTTGTCATTTTTGTACTAACAAATGTATGGAAAGGGTCTCTCGTGGAAAAAAGAAGCATATTCTTAACTTTTTATGAATGATCAAAACCCTAGTTGCTAGAAATCAATAATTCTTTTCAAAAAAAAGAAAAAAAGAAAAAAAAATCAATAATTTGGAAATAAATTCATGCCTATCCACCCAGATTGCATCAACACTTTAAAATTTTAAAAAGCGTATCATATTATTTTATTTTATTTCATTAATTTCTGATAATTCAATGCAAATAATTAAGTTACAAATCCTTGCAATTTAGTTTTTTATGTTTCATGTTCTCTTAAATTGTGATTTGTGATGCAATATAATTTTTTGTTTTTATCAATATTGTGTATTTCAATTATTTGAGTTTATTGCTTTTATTTTCACTTACAATTTTAATATAATAATAAAAAATTACATTAGAATCTCAAAATAAATCTTCGAAAAAAGTTTTATTTTTTGTTATTTATTTTTATTATCAATCTATAATTCATAATCAAATGTGTTCCATGCATCGTCAATGCAGTACAAATCATTTTTTTGTACAAGAACCAGATGGCTCAATTTCTGCTGTTGATGACTAAAATCAAAACTTAAATGATTACTATAACTGATATTATTGGATACGGATATACAAAACCTAAAGAAAGTTTCTGTGTACGTAGCAGCTGATGGGCCACATCAGCTGTCTCGTGAATCCAAGTTGAGCTCAGCATCAGCGTGCAGTGATTTTTAACACGTAAATAGCTTTTTTTTGTCTTCTCATTTGGTATTCATTCTTCCTATAATTTTTTTTTTCAGCAAATTAATTTATTTTATTAATAATTAAAAAATTAATATTTTCAGACTGTTAAAACTCGAGCAACGAGACTTTTCTATATAAGTAAAAAAACATAGAAATCAAAACAGATGAAAATAAAATAAATAAGAATTACTCATTTTCCTAGTTAGGAAAAGAGAATATATAAACAAAAAGAAATTCAAATAAAAAATTAAATCCAAGCTAAGAAATATATGATTTTTATTTTTCCTAATATATGTCAAGAACTAGCTCGAGGAGACAAAAAAAGTCTAACTTGTTGAAATGTTTCTATCAACGCCAAGCTCTTCTTTTCTTTTGCAAAATCTTTCTAACTGCATTTGTGTTAAAATATAATTTTTTTTTCTTTAGACGAAGACAATATTTAAAATTTTTTATTCTACACCCTATTTAATATCCAATTTTATTGTAGTTGTTTACTATTCCCACCTATATTAGCTAATTCTATGATTTTGATTACTTAATTCTTTCATTAAAAAATTAAATTTTAATTAATTTCAAGTGTACTTTAGTATAAGTCATCTAATTATAAAATAACATGAATCATTTAGTTTTTTTTTTTTTATTGGCTTAACATATGGAGTAGTTTTATATATCAGGAGTTAAGTTGTACAGACACAGAATACGAAATACGAAAACGTAAGCATATAATAAGTAGAACATTCACACATTTAATTTAAGACACATTACATTAAATAAGTAATATATTAATATTTTAAATAAATAAATAATTATTTATAATAAATCATAAATATAAAAAAGTATAATTTTTTATTGCTCGGTTAACTTCTCAAAATTATTATCACTATTGAAAAATACATTAATAGCTATGCATGACTTTTACTATTACATACCTTATAAAAGGTTTCACATGATATTTAAAAAAACATATATTGGCATGGTAACTTTTCAATTTATATACATTTTATTATGTAATTTTATTATTTTTTAATAATATTATAAAAAATTATTTCATCTTTTAATATTATTGTCACGACTCGTTTTCATGGGCCGGACCGGCATTAGGGACTGGAAAAGTTTAAAGCCACCAAGATTCGCAGTAAGCCTAATCTCTGATTTTAACACCATAATTATGTGAAAATATTCTATAAGTTGGCCTATTCTATTTTTAATGATTCAAACTATTACAAGACTTTATTTCATTCAACTCAACCGTTCCCATAAAATTTTGAAATTAAATCCTTGAATTCATTTACTTTCTTATACTTCAATAATCGTTTGAAAATTCTATTTTTAAATATTCATT
>CANUEP010041077.1:0-123337 GCA_947857235.1 Jatropha podagrica | reverse complement strand
ATTACTTCCTTAGTAGCTCAACACATGTACTCATTACCTGCTTATGCATTCATAGCGCAAGACTTTACTACTCAAGCCGCGTTATATACTCATCACCAATACATCGCAGGATTCATCATGACAGGAGCTTTTGCTCATGGTTTGGTAGCCGTAAATAATAATTTTCTTTCATCAATAAGAGCAATGTCACGTATTAAACATTAATGAATGCGAATCTTTATTAATTTCTGCTCCATAATTTTTTGGTTGACAAAATAAATTTACATTTATGCAACGATTTGGTTTGATGAATTTATTCCTATTTTATTATAATCCATTAATTGCCTATTTAACTATAATTTAATTTCCATATTAATGCAAAATAAAGTTTTTATTCAAGGGATCAATCAAATTTCGTCATTAAAACTTTATATTATTTTTAAATAATAATAATAATAATAAGATTAAATTATTATAATTTTATGTGCAAAACTCAGAAATTTAAGATTATATGTATACAAATAAGATGTGACATTTATAATCTCCTAATGGAAGAATTGACTTTTCAACTATTTGTATCATTTGATAAACAATATTATACCACAAAACTGAATTAAATAGAAATCAAATCAAATTACAAGCTACGCTAAGCACATGAACGGAAGCTTATGATTTGAAACATGCTTCTTCTCCAGCATCAACACGCCACCACTAACTCCGCCATGGCCACTAATCAGACCTCACACTTGTCAACACCATAGTTGGCCATAGATCAAGGAAGCGGTAGCCTTTGGCTTTTACTGCTACTTTATTTTCTAAAAGAAACCATTATTCTTACAATTTCGGAAAACGAAAAACACTTCCAAGAATTTTGAGAAAGCTTCATTGGCCTTATAAGCTGTGAGTCATACTTCTTTTCTTTTTCTTCGAGTTCCTTTTTGTCATAATCTTTTAAATTTGCTTTATATTCTTTATTGTTTTATTACTAAATAGCCTCTACGGTTTGATGGTTATATTTCATTTTTCAATTATAGAATTCATTTATCTGATCAAATTATTTTTTTTCTGTGTTAATATTGAAAAGGTGATCAGATGTATGGAAATGCGGCTTTAGCTGCTGTATTAAGCGTAATTGGCGTGATTCTTCTTTCTTCTCTCGTATGGTCATTCTACAATAGCCGGAAACAATCAGAAGCATCAGAGCAAGTAGCCATGCCCAAGGCGGCACCACCATCACCACCACCACCACCACCAACCGCCTGACTGGAGTTGCCACAGAAAGTTAATTAGTCTAGCTAGGTATAATGATATTCTGGAATATTTTTTTCCAATTAAAGATAAATATTAATTTAAGTTTAAGCAGAGATGATTATTTTGTTGAATATTTTCTTTTGGGTAGAATTTGTAATGTCTGAAAAAGAAATGGAGTTAATATAAGTGTCAAAAAAGTTTAAGGACCTTTCTGGTAAATAGGGAAAAAACGAAAATTTTGACGACGTTCCTGTAACAGCAGCACTCTTTTCGTTGGACTACTTGTAACTTGTTCCCCAAGTGCATTCTTGGCGCTGAAGTCAAGAAGGGTATATAATGCACGCACACAGTACTGCTATTAGCTATATTGAATCTAATTCCATTCTTCTTCTTCTTCTTCTTCTGGTTATCTGATCTCTATCAATCAACCAAGGTAAGCCAGTCTTAGACTTTAGCTGGTGATAATGATTTAGCATTTTATCTTATGAATTCTTGATTATTTTTTACCTTGATCTTCATCTTTCTGTTGCTTGTGTAAATCATTTTATCTTTTGTATTTTGTATCTAATAACTCTCTAGCAAATGGGGAGAATCAATTAGCTACAAATTAGTTTTCAAGAGTACTTCAAATGAACCAAATTTTTATTGTGATTTCTGACTATCATCATTTTATGCTGCTGTTGTATTATATGATAGTGAATGATGGATTCTGCTATTTCTAACGACCCTATTACTGAAGGAGAAGGAACATCAATCTCACTTCCAAACAAGTCTTTCTGTCAAAGAAGCAATTCTGAGAATGGAAGCTTTGTCTCTGTATGGAGGAATCATTTTCATGAGTTTGTTCATTCTTCCATGGATGATCACAAGACTTGCTTGAGAACAATGTTTCATAAGGTATACAATCTTTAATGATTCAATAAACCTAAATATGTATAGAAATCAACCAAGATAGAACTACTTAATGAAGCTATGGATCGTTTTGTTTTGGTTCAAACAGGCATATGATAGGCTAAAGAATATGGGAGGAAAAAGCCTTGGTGCTAGTGAAGTTGCAAGCTCTCTGCCCTTTTCAGATACTCCAGATGACAAAGGATCTCTTCTTGGTATCAACTATTGGATCAAAGTAGAGGACCCTTTCTAGTTAGGGTACCCCATCAACACTATGGTTGGGTAGCATAGACCTAAATGCAAATTAGTCTATATTTGAATGTGTACTTGGGTTTGATTAGGAAGATTTGGTTATATATCCTTTAATAAGCACAATTAATATTAAGGATTTGTGTAGTATAAAACTTGTTTGGGGCAGTTAAGACTCCATATTTAATTAATTAATTTGGTATGCAATTTTTAGTTTGGATGCCGTTGATTTGGTATGACTTCAAATCTTAATAATATCTATATATTATCTGATTCTTAATATCAACAAAGAGACTAATAGAAGATAATTATTTTCTTTTAACACTTATCTATTTTAAAATTTATTCATGAAAAATTTCATCAAATGATTGAAATGCTTACTCCTCAAATTCTTAATAAGAGGTAAGAGACCAACCATACTATTTAACTACAATACAACAAACATAATTTTGTAGTTTGCCAAATTAGATATATTTTGGTTAAGAGATGGGTTGTGGTTCGGAACAGAACAGGCATATGATAGGCTAAAGAATTTGGGAGGAAATAGCTCAAGGGCTGATGAAGTTGCAAGCTCTCAGCCTCTTTCAAACACAGCATCAAAGTAGAATGCATTATGTAGTTCTGCTTCCTGTTTTTAGTTTGAATGCATTTGATTTGAGGGATTCTATTGAAAGATTTTTTAATATATATATGTCTTAATTTGGTAATAAGTTTACTAGCAAAGGAAATTCCCTTGAAAATAGAACAGTCAATACATAAGAGAACCTTTTAAATATAAGGAAGCAGACAATGCTAAGTCTAACTTCAAGCCCAAAATTGACTCTCCTCTGCTTTTGTTCATTTTGATCAAAAGCTTCATGCACCAATACAGCGAATTAGAGCCTTAGCTGCTGGAGCCTGCAGGGAAGAGGTCCTGAAGTTAGTACACAAGACATAAGAAATAAGATTTCTATTATGTGATTCTTAATCTCAGCTACCCATTAGAGAATATGTCCTTCAAATATAAAATTCTTGATGATATAGTTCACCTATTTTGGCAAAAATATCTTGTTTCATAGCAAGATTAATCGCATTTTATATGTTTTGAGTTTAAATCTTTGATGATTTCACATGTGCACTTCTTACGTTTGGGGGAAAAAACTTATCAAAATTGATGGTAATGTAAGAAAAATACCTTTCTCCTTCATTATTGCTTATGATCTTGCTTTCTTGCCTTCTTTTCCCTTCATAACAATTCTTGTAATTTGGAATTGGAACCTTATCTAACTCAATGTTATTGATATCATTTACAAGAATATCATATTCTCTCTTTACTTCTTCTTCATTTGTGTCTCCAACAATTTTGGCAATATTTCGCCATCGTTCCGGCGTATCTTTATCATACATTGCAAGAGCATCTTCAAACAATTTGTGTTGCTTGGCTGTCCAATTTGAATTAGGGTTTGAGAAAGAGCAAGAACCCATTTCTGTAAGGCAAAAGAGGAGATATTAGATTAGGGTTTTGAGGAAATTAGTGAAGCCAATTGCATATAAATAAGACAAGAAAGAATGGAATTTTGAGTCTAGAGAGAAACAAACAATGGCTGGTGAAGTCAAAATTTACAATCTAATTTCTCAATTGGAAAACTTGTTTGAAGGAAAATGGATGCAAGTTGGGTCATACAATGTGTGTATTCACATTATATAATGGCAAGAATGCTCACTTTTAGATTAGTTTTTTCAACCAAGCATCAATTTTCTCCCCATTGCATATGCAAATTAATAATCATTACCTTTAGAGTACAATGTTGTCTATTTTAAGGAGTTCAATAGATATTCCTCTGACATTATTCTTGAAAAAAACCAAACCCACTAGGTTGCCAAGTCCTTATTAGCATTTTTCAAAAGTAAAAAAGGAAAAAGAAAACATCCTTATCAAGATATATCCCATTGATTTTCCATTTTATTTTGGCATTTTTCAAACATTATACTAAAAAATAAAAGTATATTAAAGTAATTATCTAAAAAAAGTAATCGCATATGGTAAATAATAATATATTGAATGAAACATCTTGAATTTAAGTAATCTTCGCTAAATTAATTTTTACTAGTTTGATAAGTGTTAATTATTCAAAAGGGAAACTAATCTCATTGTTAAGTTCATAACGTAATACTAACAATTACGACCTCCATCAAATAAAAATACCATTTTTAAATTTTATCTATCATTTTTATTTATAAGATTTGTTAATTACCTAACACCATAGTTCTTATTTATAAATTATGAATTTATCATTATAATTAATGAAGTCCTTAACATTTTAACTTACATCAAAATTTTAAAATATAAAAAACTTTATCCTTCAAAAACTTGTGCTTTTCATTGAAATTGGTTTAGAGATTCAAAATGAGATTAAACAAACTTCAAAGGTATTATTATATAAAATTTGGTTTAAACTAAATCTTTTTGTCCTTTCTTTTTTTGGATGGTCATCTCTTTCTAGGGATTATTATGGTTAATTAGGACCACTTCATAGCCATTCACAAGACATAAGCAAGTATTAATTAAGCATTAAGTATCAATTAGTGGATTCATTTCCTTTTGTCAATCACTTTTCATCTATTTATAGACACAACACTATAAAAATGCCAATTGAAATATGAAATTTTAGTTTTAGGAGCTCAAAAAGAGCGCCGAAGATCTATTGTTGGATGCTGTGAAGTGAGAACTATATTATGCTATGCTCATATCTAATCTATTACTTAACTTCAACTTGTGATAGTTAATCTATATATAGTTAACACTTATAACAAGCAAAGTTCATAGTTTATTAATATGCAATCAACATATATATATATATTAAAGACAAACCCATCTTTAAGTCTAATCTTGTCTATGTTAAACTTTGTTGCCCGCCTCCAACAGCAACATCATACATGAAGAAAATATGTCTGTTTCTTTTTGCTTAAAATATATTAAATTGTCCTCTTTTAATAAAGATTACTTCTAAACTAGAATGATTATGTACGAAGAAGGAGTGGTTAAATGGCTGTCTCTCGTGCTTATCACTTCCTCAGTCTCTTAAAGAAGCAATTTTAGAAAAAGCACAAGCACTTCATCTTCCTTATCATTACCATTCTTTCTTTTTTGTACTTGGTTGTGGTGACCACATGGAGCCAACTTCCCTTTAGTCTTTCTTTGCCTTTGCCAACCTCATCACATGAGTTTAGGCAAATCAAATGCTTTTCTTTTCATCTTAATTGTTGACTTCACTTTAATGTCCCTCTTCTTCCCTTATTATGTATGTTGTCAATGCAAAAGAATGTGCTTACAAAAACTTTTAAACCAAGCTATTAGCAAGCAAGAAGTGACTCCACCAATATAAAGATGAACCACTTGTAGAATTACAAATTAACAAACTCCAATTAAAATGGTTCCTAACATCATTTTACACTTAGAATTAAAATTTTAAATTTATATTAATGTTGAATTGTTTAATGCTTCTTCTCGAATATTTAAAAAGACTTCATGTTCTTAAAGTTCGAATTGAAAATTAAGACTTTTGATTAAAGGATATTTGATAAGCAGCAATAAAAATAAAACAAAAAATAATTAAAAAGCACACATATTTTACATTACCTCTCCCCAAAACATAGAAGTCGGGGGGTAAAAATATTACATTAGATTAATCAAAAATTGTGTTAAGATTAAATTTTAATAATGATGTCAATCAAATGGTCATTTAATTGTTCTTGTTACTTATGGAAGTTTCGAATCTCAATCTTCTCGTACCACGACAGCTAATTTGGTAGCTCGCAAAAATTGCATCAACTCGGCCTCTCTAGAGGCCTGTTCTAGCAGTGGCCCATTGACCCATTTTACACATCTTTCACCAATTCTCTCCTCTCCACAGCACCGCCGACCGCGGAAGCTCTCATTTCTCCATCGCATCACCAACAGCAACTGGAACTTTGGAAGAAACCTTAAAATCACTCATTGGAATAGAAAACAGAAACTTCTCTTACTCGATAGATCGGAATTTTCTTCAGTCTCATGGCTCTCAGTCTCCGACAAAAGCAAACAGGTAAGTTTTTCTCTCTCTAGATCTCTTCTTCTCTAAAGCTTAAACAGGGTCATTCTAAAATCTCTCAAATTCTCCTAAATTTTCTTTTGATTTTCATGTTCTCGGTCTTATTTATGTATATATACTGATCTTGATCTTTTTGAATACAGAATGTATAATCCGAATGCTAAACCTGAATCAACCTGTAAACGCTACTGGTACTGCTAATGAAGAGGTTTATAAGATCTTGATTTACGATAAATTTTGCCAAAATATCTTATCTCCATTGATCCATGTCAAGGATCTACGCAAGCATGGTGTTACTCTCTACTTTCTTATCGATAAAGATCGAAAGCCTGTTAATGATGTTCCTGCTGTGTATTTTGTTCAACCTACTCAAACCAATATTCAACGAATTATTGCTGATGCGTCTCGTTCACTCTATGATAATTTCCATTTGAATTTTTCGTCTTCGATTCCCCGCCCTCTTCTTGAGGATCTTGCTTCCGGGACTCTGAATTCGGATTCTATACATAGAATTTCGAAGGTGCATGATCAGTATTTGGAGTTTGTTACTTTGGAGGATAATTTGTTTTCATTGGCTCAGAAATCTAGTTATGTTCAGTTGAACGATCCGTCTGCTGGGGATAGGGAGATTGAGGAGATAATTGAGAGGATCGTTAGTGGTTTGTTTTGTGTGCTGGCAACATTGGGTGTTGTTCCGGTTATTAGGTGTCCCCGTGGAGGGCCTGCTGAGATGGTGGCTTCAGCTTTGGATCAGAGGTTGAGAGATCATTTGTTGTCAAAGAATAATTTGTTTTCGGAAGGTGGGGGTTTTATGAGCTCATTTCAGAGGCCAATTTTGTGTATATTTGATAGGAATTTCGAATTGGCAATTGGGATACAGCATGATTTCAGTTATCGCCCTCTTGTTCATGATGTGCTTGGATTGAAGCTAAACAGGTTGAGCGTTCAGGGGGAAAAGGGTGGGATGAAGTCGTATGAGTTGGACAGCTCTGATCCATTTTGGCTTGCAAATGGCTCTTTGGAATTTCCCGAAGTTGCAGTGGAAATTGAGACGCAATTGAGTAAGTACAAGAAGGATGTTGATGAAGTAAATAGGAGGACTGGGGGAACAGATGGAGCAGAATTTGACGGCACAGACTTGATTGGAAATACGAAACATTTGATGAATGCAGTGAACTCCCTGCCTGAGTTGACTGAGCGGAAGCAGGTGATTGATAAGCATACAAACATAGCAACTGTATTATTGGGTGAGATCAAGGAGAGATCTCTTGATTCTTATGCCAAAAAGGAGAATGACATGCTGACCAGAGGAGGGATTGATAGAAATGAACTTTTGGCTGTGCTTAGAGGGAAGGGGTCAAAAATTGATAAGCTGAGATTTGCAATCATTTACCTTTTATCATCTGATAGTATTAACCAGTCAGAAGTTGAATCAGTAGAAGCAGCTCTTAGGGAGTCTGAGGTTGATACTTGTGCATTCCAGTATGTGAAGAAAATGAAGTCCCTCAATGTTTCATTGGCATCAACAAATTCTGCTAGTAGAAATAACATTGTTGATTGGGCTGAAAAGCTTTATGGACAGTCGATTAGTGCTGTGACAGCAGGTGTGAAAAATTTATTATCTAATGATAGGCAGCTTGCATTAGCTAGGACTGTGGAAGCTTTGATGGAGGGGAAACCTAATCCAGAGATCGATTCCTACCTTGTGTTTGATCCTCGTGCTCCCAAGTCAGGGGCTGGTAGCAGCCATCTCAAAGGGCCATTCAAAGAAGCTATCGTATTCATGATTGGTGGTGGTAATTATGTGGAGTATGGTGGGTTGCAAGAGCTTTCGCAGCGTCAGCAGCCTGTCAAGCATATTATATATGGAACAACAGAAATTCTCACTGGAGCAGAGTTTGTTGATCAGCTCACACTGTTGGGGCAGAAGATGGGATTGGGTAGCACTGGTGCTTCTGCTTCAACTCACTAGTACAGAATTTTGTATATGCTCTAAACAGCAGGGTGTTCGATATTTTTATATGTCAAAGGGAAACACTCCTTCAGGAGTTATGGTATTATTTGATTTAGGTGAACCTATACTGATGCTGCTTAGCTTAATGCCCATATGGAAGTTTTCAAACATGAATTTCGTCTATCAATTGAAGAGCTGAGGAATGCCCTTTACCTTTCATATCTTTGAGGTATTTGTGTCAAATTTCTAATCTCCATCATTTTTAGCTTCTTGATGTCTTCTTTTAGGAAAAAAATGGTATGGAAGAAAATTTTGCATTTTCCTCTGCATATGAATATATGACTGATATTTGATTCATTTTATGTCATTCTCGATATTTCGTTATTTATGTTGATAAAAACAAATTACAAAAGGTAAAAGTGACCTGAAGTGTCTGTACTTTATATCTTGTTCCATATGGTCGTTTTTCCATTTTATTAGTGATTGGGGACACATTTTTTTAACATGAGGCATAAATTGCAGGAAACAAAATTTCATCTTTAGCTTGTGGCAATAATGCATGGCATGCCTTTACAGTGCCTTCAATGCTACCATTTTTTGCCTCTGTTTGGGAGTTGTGGACTGATTGAAAGCTTCGCATTACAAATGTAAAATGCAAAAACTGCAGAACCCCTAAATAGCAGGAACTTTTTCTAGCTTAGTATGTTGTCTTGTGTTTCTAAACTTCAGATTAAAGCCTGGTAACTGAGGAATTGCTTCATACAAATTAATTTTCTAGAATTTATGGGATTTATTTACAAATATTACACTTTTTATTCTTTATAATTGGATTGTTAACGCCCGATTTATTATAATAAAAATAGTTAATTTCTTCTGAAATAGTTTTTATTAATTATAATATATAGTTTTAGTTTGATTTATACCAATCATACTAAAAATTTACAAATTATTAAATCAATCACCTTTATTTTTCTATAGTAAATTAAAAAAATAAAAAATTTAATAACAGAATATGATTATAATGAATTTTTAGTGTTTATACGTGATTATTTTTACTAAAACTTTCATTGTTTAATTACTCGTTCAAATTAAATATTATCAAGAAATCAAATTGAATTCAAATATTATTATCGTATTTAAAATACATTATATTTAATATATAATATAATTTTTATTTTATCGAATTGAATTTTTATATTCTCACTATATTTAATATGTTATATAAAATTTTATTTTATCAAAATAATTTTTTTTTAGCATTGGGGGTTTGAACCTCGCCGTACATGCACTTACATTGGATTATGTTTTAGTGTGTATCAAAATAAATTCTTATATTCTTATCATATTTAATATATACATTATTTAGTATAAAATATAATATTTTATTTTTAAATTTAAATAGAAAATTAACATAATCAATCAAATTAAATTATCATTATATAATATCTTATTTTATCTTATGTAATTCAGATTTAAATAGAAAAAAAATTAATATAATCAATCAAAATAAAATAATTATCATTTTTTTTTTTTCAATGATATTTTTGTCGATCTATATACTTAATATGAATCTTTTTGCTGATCTCAGTATATTACTTTTACTTGGCTCAAAATAAACTAAGAAATTATTATTTATAAAAAATATTTATTTTGACTGAATATATTATTTTTCTATTTAAATCTAAAATTTTATTTTATTAAAAAATATTCATTCCATCTCATTTTGTTTACTTATTATTCATCTTTAAATGTTCCAAAATATTTGCAAGATTTTTAAAATTATATATGTAAATTATTTATCTCATGATAATTTTCATAATCTTTCATTAAATAAAAATTTTATATTAATATCTTAATAAATTAAGAATAAAAATAAAATAAAATAATTTTTATTAAATAAATTCTTAATATACATATTTTGTTAATTATATAAATAAAATAGAACGAAAAGAGTATCAAAATCATTAAGAATCTTAATATTCGTTTTTATAATTTCAATTTATGATGATACAATTTAAAAAGACGTTAAGAAAATTAAAGTGTTTGATTGTATAAACGGTCAATAGCCAACGAATTATGGTCATCAGTTATACTAAATGGTGTCAATATTCCAGTTGTTGAGGCGTGGAAGCTATGTATTGGAATTGCAAGACTTTTATTTTTAGTTTTTTTTATTTATTTTTTAGTTTATTTCTACGTAATAATAAGGGAGCCAAGAGAATTTTAATATTTAAATTATAATATGTTAAAATTTTTAATTAGGGCTAAAATCCGAATAGGATTAGACGGTCTGCTGTAATAAGATACGGAATTTATATAAAAAAATATAATGCTTTGACGATTTAGTTTGCCATTTTCATGATTTAGTTACTTATTTAATATGTTCATTATTAATGTAAATAATTGAGAAACGTTAAATAAGAGAAAATTGTTACTGACTGTTGTATTTATTATTTAGTGCACGGAATGGTTCGAATTTTGGTTAGTTTTGGTTTCGTGATTTCGGCCGATTTCTTGTTCTTAAGCGTTTCCTTTTTTACCCAAAATTGGCCAGTTTCAATCAATTTAGGTAGCTATTTTTGCCGATTTTAGTTTTTAAATATTAGAATGGAGAGCGGCTCGAAATCCTTCTGATTCTGAAATCGGGTATCTCGAGTTGATTTCAGTTCGAATTTTTCCCGGACTAATTTTGATTTTATTTTTTTTTTCAACTCGATTCTAATTTGAAATCGACTCATGAATTAAACCAAATCAACCTCATCATTCCACCTCATCTCTACGTGGACGGGAATTTTACTTGACCTTAAATTCATGGACTTTTCAACTTTCTGCATATAGCCATTGGGAATTTTCTCATAAAAACTTTTATTTTTATTTTTAATAAAAAAATAAAAAAGATTCCTTTCAGTTTTTCTATAAATAACAAATCCAAGGGCTCAGCTTTCACTCATTCAAACAAATTTGGAGCCTTGTAATAATAATAATTACTTTGTGAATGGCCATCAAATCTCTTTCTCCAAAACTTCTCAAAAACCTCCGCTTCTTCGTTAGACCTCTCAACTCCTCCACCTCTTCCTCCTCCATCTCTGCCATCTCCTCCCTTAACTTGGCCCCAAAACCCGAACCCGCCCTTGCCCCTGCCGCCGCCACAATAACCAAACCACCATCAATTCTAGATTTAAACAGCCATCAAAGCCTTTTCGCCTCTATACCCACTAAAAAGATTTTACATGCTTCTCTTATTCTTCAAATGGCGGCTTTAGAGCCTATAGTTGATTTGGGCATGTGGGTTCTGAATTCGAGGTTGATGGAGATGGAAATCGTACGTAATGTTATATTGGGAATTATACGACGCAGTTTTTATGAACATTTCTGTGGTGGTGAAAATAGTTTCGAGGCTGTAAAGTGTGTAAGGAGATTGAATGAGTTTGGATTAAGAGCTATGATGGATTTTGCTGTGGAGTTTACTGTTGATAATGATGCTTGTGATCGGAATTTTAATGGGTTTCTTCAAGCTATTGAAGCAGCTAAATCTCTTCCTTCATCTTCTGTAAGTAATTTCTTCTTCTACTTTATTTTCATTTGAGTTATACGTTTGTTTTAATGGTTTAAGATTTTCCCGGAAAATAAAATTTCCATGCAAACTCATTGTAAAAAGAATAAAGCTCAATCTAACGCTAAATTTGTTCCAAAACTTGGATTTTAAGTAAACTAATATACATTTCAATGTAAAAATCTTTGGTTATGGTAAGCCAAAAAGATTAGGCGTGAAGTAAGCGAAGCAAATAGGTATTTTCACTGATCAGAATACAGCTGAAAGAAGAAATAGTTGTGGATCCCACAAGTACACGTAAGCCATAGCGTGTAGGAATCTTGAATTGAATCTGTTAAAAGATTACAGTGAGTAGAAGCTTACGTGGAGCGTTGTGTGCGGTCTAATCTTCTATAGCTTAACAGCTGGACAGTAGTGAACGAATTCTTAGTTGGCAATCCCATCCATCCAGATACTAAAAGAGACCAATTCAATAAACATCGGTTAAGATTTTCTCATTTAGAAATTGTAGGTAGCTTCCTTTCTTAGATAGATTCCTTCCTCCTTATTATAATTATTAATATTAAACTGTATTACTATTAATTAATTTTTCTTATTCGAACTAGTAAAAAAATATTTATACTAAAATAAAAAATTTTATGAACATAAATAAATCTTTTTTAGTAGTATAATTTCATTTCGGAATTCGACCCATAGGACGAAATAGTTAGGTAGTTGAGCACTTGAATTTTGTCAATGTAAATTATTAGTGTGGACAAAATCCATTAGAGACTATATACTTATTATATATATTATCCAAAACGAAAAAAAATAAATAAATAATAGAAAACGACTAAGATTGTGACAACACAATTTATATAGCTGAATATCGTATTCCTGAGATAGAAAAAGACATAATGGTTTAAAGACAAAAGAAAATTCTAGTAAATAACAAAGGCAAATGTGTCTTTTTCTAAAGCATAGGTATACTAATAGGATCCCAGAGAGTGCAACTTTCAAACCCTCTCCAACTTGGGCAGGTATCTATGGAAATCTGGAAATGTAGCAGTGAATTATTAGCTTTTAGATTATAGTTAAATTAGAAGTGTTTGGTAAATTTTTATTCAATTATCCGTTTACTTGAAAAAAAAAAAAAAACCGTTAAAATGCTAAATGATAGACTCTTTAATGTTTCGTAAAATAGTGCTGTCAAAACGGGTTGTCCGGCCCAGCCTGCAAGGGCTCGATTCCAGAACAAGCCTAGCAAACAAACTACAGGCAATCATGGGCTCTCCATGGGCTTAAGTCCGTTTTGACACTACTATTAAAAAAGCTCCCTCCGTCTAATTAAATAAATTCATTTATTAAATATTAAATTTTAATTATTATTGAAATTGAACCTAGTTCATAAAATTTAATGTTGTTTAATTGTATATGCAAGACTGTACATTGAGTCAAAACTGTTCATTGTTTGCTTGCGAAAAAAGTTCATTCAAACTCATTTGATAAATCTAATAAGGTGAGTTGAAGTCTACTGTTGAGCTCAACTTCAAAATAGCTCGACTCGTTTACAAAGTCACATGTAAGAGATGGAGTTTTCAATGTTTTTAATTAATTATAGTTGTTGTGTTGGTAATGAAATGAATCTAATTTCTGATTGGTATCATTATCAGGTGAGCTTTGTGGTTGTAAAAATAACAGCAATTTGCCCTTTGAGACTACTTGAGAGGATTAGTGATCAATTAAGGTGGCAACAGAAAGACCCTTCTTTAAATCTGCCATGGAAAGATGACACATTTCCAATTTTCTCTGATTCAAGCCCTTTATATCACACACTAAAAGAACCAGAACCATTAACCCTTGAAGAAGAAGAAGGTCTTCTCTTAGCCCAACAAAGACTACTCAAACTGTGCGAAAAATGTGTCGAAGCCAATTTACCATTAGTGATTGATGCAGAGCACACAGCAGTTCAACCTGCAATTGACTACTTGACGTATTTATCAGCAATTAAGCATAATAAAGATGACAATCCAATTGTCTATGGAACAATTCAAGCTTATTTGAAAGATGCAAAAGAGAGATTGTTATTAGCAACAAAAGCAGCTGATAAAATGGGAGTTCCTATGGGATTCAAGTTAGTAAGAGGTGCTTATATGTCGAGTGAAAGAAAATTAGCATCTTCTTTAGGATATGAATCTCCAATTCATAATTCCATTCAAGAAACTCATGATTGCTTCAATGATTGTGCTTCTTTCTTGCTTGAAACGGTCTCTAATGGCTCGCATGGAGTCATTTTGGCAACACATAATGTTGAATCAGGTAGAATATCATAATCTTGAATCAGTTAAAAAATACTTTTTCAGAAAAATTTTCCTTCAGAGGTCTAATGATGGTCTGTTTCTATGTGCATTGTAAAGGGAAATTGGCTGCAAAAAAAGCAATAGACTTGGGAATTGGAACCGGAAATTATCAAAAGCTAGAGTTTGCACAGCTATATGGAATGGCAGAAGTGCTTTCTTTGAGCCTAAAAAATGCAGGTTTTCAAGTAAGCAAGTATATGCCTTATGGACCTATAGATACAGTTATACCATATCTTCTAAGGAGAGCTGAAGAAAATAGGGGACTCTTATCTGCTTCATGCCTTGACAGAGACCTCTTTAGGCAAGTAATTCAATCAAAAAATTTCTTAATTCAGTAATCCTGCTATCTCTCTTTGTTTAAAAAATTGATGTTAATCATATAATTTTTGCTGGCTTGCAGGAAGGAATTGACCAGAAGACTAAAAGCTGCAATCTTTTAGATTGAAGTTTGTGGCTATGAGTAAAATCAAGCTCTGAAATTGGCTAATGTTGGTGAATAATAAATTGTATATACTGTGTTCTCATTTAGAACTTTCATGTTTATGTAAATGATATTCTTTTTTTCTGTTCTCTCTCTTTTTCTTGCTGTTTACTTCTTTTTTCTTTTCAAGAAAAAAAAAAAATAATAACAGTTGATGTTAGGATGATGTGGAAGTTAGATATATTAATTTTTTTTTTATTCAACAAGAATAGACTTTTCTTCTAACTTTATCAAATTCATAAAATTTATTATTTTATTACACCTCAGAATATAACATTTTTCTTTACTCATTAAATTACTATGGTCAGATATTTCAAGATCTAAAATTTTATAATAAAAAAACTAAATTTGATTAATAATTTACTAAATTATATTATCTTCAAAAGGAAAAAAATTAGCATAAAACAGGAAGCAAAGGTCCAAAATGTTTTCCATGTGCATTCAAGTTTCAAGTTTCAAGAAATTTCTTTGTATTATTATTTATATAGTCCATCCAATATTGGAGATATATATATATATACTAATTATTAATATAATGGTGCTGTAATGTAATGTTGTTGATCTATTGACTCACCATATCTTGTTGTTATATACAAACATTCAAGAGAAGAGCCCATAACTCCATGTGGTACTACCAACTGAACTATTCAGATCCTGCAAGCAAAGAGAGAGCATTTTCTGCTTTTAATAGGACAAGGTGCCCTTAAAATTCTATCTGTAAGGTCATGGGCTCAAGTGCTACAACGATTTTTTTGAAGGCAGAATATCTAGAATTAGAGGGTTGAACGGAATTGAATTAGAAATTTAATTTAACATATACATTTTTTTTAACCATATGAAAAAGGTGAGAATATCAAAATTATGTTTATAAGTGAAAGTAATATTTTATTTGAGCAAAAATAATATTTTGCAAAGCAATCAATTCACTTGATCAACAAATCAATAGCCAAATGCGAGCACTACGGCTGAATCGATTGGTGCAGTCCAGATTTAAAAACCATGGTCTAAATAATAAGAAAAAGAATACCAGAAATTTAGAACCCTAAACAAAATTTTCTATTAAAAAAAAAAAAAACTTAGTATATCACCAGATAGTGGGTGTCAAACTTACACTTGGTGGATTCCCCAACAAGTTTGGAGCTTAGAAATTCCTGTTTCCAATGGCAGCTGACTAGAAAGGCACAGGAAGGAAAATGACTAGCAATAAAGAATTAACCATCCATTCATTATCATTTCGGTGGACAACAAAATATAAAGTTTCCACTCCATCCATCACTTGCTTGAATTGACCTCCATCATTTGCCTACTTGCCAGCCACCTTTCTTAATCTTACATGCCTTTGTCAAGAATATGTGCACTAAAGAAACTAATTATAGAAAACCAATTTTACAGACATGGATCCATCAGTTGAAACTATCTTTTATTGGCAACCCATGACTCCGTGGTAATTTGATTTCCAATTTTGTAAAATATAATACTGATTGATGCACTAAAGGGCTTAGTCTAGTGGTATTGTATCACTCGAGTTGGCCAAAAAATTTGAGCTCGTAAAGGGAGGACACGAGGAAAATCAACAAAAATGTTGTTCAAGAATCATAGTTAAAGCACAAAGAAAGACAACAAACATAGTCAGCTCAGAGTTTGGTAACCAAGAGGTCCTTGCAGACCTTCTTGTCCTATGACATTCTTTCCCATTAAAGATGGTATCCATGGGAACAGTTTCCCCAGCTCCTTGCTTATTGCACTAGGCCTTAGCTGTCTATCATTGATCCCAAATTTTGCTCTTTCAACAGCTTCCATTATATCTTCCCTTGTCACGGTCTCACCATCTGCAAAACCCAAAAATATTTTCTACATATTTGCTGCTCAAGATATGAAAAATTAAGGAAGCGCGAGTAGTTACTCAACAAAGATGAATATATAAAAAGAACTTCGTAAAAAAGAGGCACATAAAATGATCCGCAATGGTTTTCAAATTAACATTGTTGATGATTAAAAAAGAACAGTAGTTTGGATATAAAACACAATTAAACCTCACCTCTTCGAGCAGCAAGTAAAGCAGCTTCGTTGACAATGTTTGCTAGATCAGCACCTACAAAACCTGGGGTCAGTGAAGCCACTAGATCACAGATGAGATCTGTGTCTTCTTCTATAGGAACTCCTCTCAAATGTACAGCCAAGATCTTTTTCCTTCCTTCTTCATTAGGCTCTCCTACAAGTACCTTTCTTGAGAAACGACCAGGCCTGCAAAGGGCTGGATCCAATGCCTCTGGCCTGTTAGTTGCTGCAACAACAACCACTTTCATGTCCGATTCAAATCCATCCATTTCTGTCAGCAACTACAAAAGAGAGAAAACACATTTGAAAACCCAGATGAGAGCAAGAAATTTATCGTCATTCAAAGACAGGAAGTTTCCAAAGTGAAGAGAACTTAGAATGACAGTGCATCATAGAAAACAAATTTACAAAAGCAGCTGATCAAAAGGTTTTTTCAAGGATAGTTTAAGCAATGTTAAACATTTCATGTCACAAAGGAAAAACTCCATTTTATGAATTTTAAAATATAATGCCATAACTTTGGCAGTAATTCATTGCAGGATAATATATACTCTGCATAATGAAATTACATACAAATTATGTAAAAGACCAACTAAATCTGGCAACCAGTCAAAATATACTAGAAGCCATATTTAAATCTTGGAATCTGTCAAAATAATGTAACTTAGATATTTCAGAAATGCAAGAAAAGTTGAATTCTTCAATTGCCTGGTTTAGAGTTTGGTCACGCTCGTCATTGAAACTTCTACCACGTTTTCCACCAACTGCATCTAGTTCATCAATGAATATGATTGATGGAGAACATTTCCTTGCTGCACTAAAAAGATCTCGAATGCGAGCTGCTCCTCTTCCAACAAACAACTCTACAAATTCACTGGCTGAAACACTGAAAAAGGGCACTCCTGCTTCTCCAGCCACTGCACGTGCCAGCAATGTTTTCCCTGTTCCAGGGGGACCAACAAGCAACACACCTCTAGGTAACTTTGCTCCTAGCTTTTGATAGTTTGTAGCTCCTTGCAGACATGAAACTATCTACAGGAATGAGCCGAATCAATAAACAGTGAGGAAAGAAAATTACAAGAAAGGCCAGTTGCAACTGAAATGTTGAGAATAAATAAAATAACCAGAAATCTTGCAAGATATCAAATAAAATTTATACTGGTCTCGCAATCTAGCAGTGCGTTTGAAAGACATCCCAAAATTTCTATGATGTTCTTCACCATAAGGCTTTAAAACAGACCATGAAGCTCTCTGAATATATCAATACAAACAGATGAGAAGTCGAAAATGACTTGTATAGAAATGCAAATGCATAACTTGGTAAAAGGGTTCAAGTGAATTCAAATGAACTTTTGTGAGATGCAGAAATAAAGTTATGACCCATCATATGTTCTGACAATTACAAAAGTTCTTGCAGAGCAAGTAAGTCCAAATTAAGAAATAATAAGTGGAAGAGATAAATAGAGTTAGATGGGACTTCCCCATTGCTGAAACTTACTAGCCATTTAGAAGAATGAAAATGAAAATGCAGAAAGCCATAAACCAGTTATGGCCCCATTCCCATCAAGGTGGGGTCCTAGGATGAAGAACCTTGATATAATGCTACTTTTGAAATTTAAGCATAAAGCTGGCTGCTTTCAATACTTGAACTGGCGTGCTTATGGTAGCAAGGCCAAGAATTTTGTCATTACACCAACCAATGGGCCTTCATGGATACAAATATATATCCTCTAAGTAGATTAGAATAGTCCTGATAAATTTTCAAGGTAAAAAGATTCCCTTAAGTCAGCATCTAGGAGATGTCCACCACTAGAAGAAGAAGAATAATAACGACCATACACCCAGTTCCTTAATTGTTAGCTCTTTCCCATTTTTTAAAAATTGTTACATCCCCAAAGACCCAGACAAAAGCATTAACACCCCTTCAAATATACAAATAACTAATGAAGCGTTCATCAGAAGAGAATATTTCACTTTGGTTACAGATGATTCTCAGAAGAATTAGTTCCATACTCCTTATCCCATTCTTATGCCTCACTACTGATAGAGTAAAAGTATAATTGTCAATTATTTAATGTATTCCTTCACCATACATCAAATAAATTTTTGATATACAACCCATCTTATTGTTTACTTCCCATTGCAATGGCTGGGATACCTCAAAACTCTACGTTAAGAAATCCATATAAGATAATGTTTTCTCATTGATATATTTCCAGGGAAAGTTACGGAAGGTAATTTTACCCTTAGAAGTTGGAATTATGTCCAAGACCAACCAAGCATCCTGCATGCAACTTGTTTTAGAAGAAATGTATAGAAATGTTTTAAGGCTTCATACTTTGTTCATAGTCTTATCATCCCAAACACTCTCCCAATCCTACCACCAAATGGAGAAAGAAAGGAACACATGCACGCACACCCGCACACACACAAAAGAAAAGGAAAAAGAAGAAAAGAAAAAAAAGAACAAACTGATGAATTAAATGATAATTTATCCTCAAAATTCACGAAGTTTTTGACTTAGACAGAGTTAGGATGATGTCAAATAGAACCAGGAAACTAATGAGAATAAGAAGTCAGAATGTTCTTAAGCATACAAAATACAACGAAATACAAGAACGGCAAAGAGAGGTCATTCTCATAAGGGAAGCAGTGAAACCATCAGTCGAGGTTAGGAGTATTGAACTTTGATGATTTTCAAATATTTGGGCAGAACCATTCTCAATGGCAAATTCATTACTTCAACACAATGTGATGCTACTTCTAACTTTTGATAGTTAAATTCAATTAACACATGCCAATGCCACTTCAAAATTAAAATCCTAATTCAAACAAAATGCCCAAGGGCCAAATTATATTACTCAGTTTTCCCTTTTGAATATTGGATTCAGTGTAAAACATAAACATAACAGTTAATTATGTTTCTACAATCAAAAGATGTCAAGATATTTTATTTCGGACTTGTAAGACAACTAAACTAGTAATGTTAAAGAATAAAAGCATTCTTTGCTAGCCCTTTGGATTTTCAGTTTCTAATGCATTATATGTTATTTAGTTTCAAAAGGAAGGAATTTTCAGAGGAACCAAAAGATGCAATTTCCAGCTTTAGCAAATAGTTACATCCATGGAGAAAGGTATAGTTAACATACATATCAGTCCAAAAAATAAACGTTAAATGCTGATGGTTGAAAGGTTTTCTACTCATATACTGCCAAAAGAAAAATGAAATTGTCAAAACCCATCCTCTCCCCCCATTTAACATTGAGTCTGTAATTGAGCAACATGTCAACATATATATATATATATATATATATATATAATATTATTTGAAGACAAGATCTGCTTACCTCCATAAGTTCTATCTTAGCAGCATCAACACCCTCCACATCATCAAAAGTGACCATCTGATTATTAGGTCGCCGCTTCCTTGCAGGGCTGTTAGCGGCAGAAAGTTGACGATAGAGGAGCCACATCAAAGGAGTCAAAGGAATCCAGAGAGAAATTATAGTTATCAATGCACTCCTCATCGACATTAAAACTGATTGAGGAGCTGAGCTGTACATTGTTCCCTTTTCTCTCATCAAACTAAGAAGAAATTTCTCGTCATGGTCTATTTTCCTTGTAGAAAACTGCCACTCAGGACCTGAAGCTCGTCTTGAAAACTTCTTCAATATGTCGACTTTGGACTTTTGGCCAGTAGGTCTTGCAATACCTCCTCTTCCAACAGCATCAGCTGCATTCTCATTGGGAACATCTATTACTGGAAGTTTATCTTCTGGATCTTGAGTATTTTCAATGTCCTGAGATTTTGGGTTGTAATATATACGGCGAGATCCCTCTTCAAGTAAAACTTTTGCAACAGAATCATTTTGAAGGCTCTTTATCAAATCTGAATACGGAACAATCCTTGGAGATGGCAATGCCGTTAACCTCAAAAACAAATAACACATTCCCAGTGCAATAGTAATTGAAGAATAAAGTGTCAATCTCTTTATATTCTTTCTCAAAAACATCCCAAAATCATTTAACATTGACCTAACTGAAACCCTCTTCAATCTTATCATCAACAACCGCAATCTTGGACGCAATCTCAATGAAAACCTCTTTCTCAAACCAGCAGTAACTCTTGTTCTCAAATGGGTTTGTTCATCCCCCCTATTTCCATTCCTCAATGGTCCAATATCATTACGACAAGATAACCCAAATTGAGACTTAAAAGAAACACGCAAACCAAACAAAGGAACATCGTTTTTCTCATTATAAAGTGACCTAAACTTATTCCTAGGAAGTACCAAATATTGGGAATTGCTAATAGTGTACATTCCCACTGAAGGGATAAAAACTGAATTACAACAAACACTTGTATATCTTCTCAGAGGCTTATCGTTTCCGCTATTAACTCCTAAATTATTTATACTATTCAATAACCCATTATTACAAACAACAGAAAAAGTAGCCATATCTCTGCAGGACAATAACAGTAATTCTCTACCAATAAAATCTCAGAATTCCCATTAATACAGCGAGTCTACCACTTGAATTTCTGCAAGGAATCATATAAAGCTTTGACAATTACCAAACGCTAAAAGGAGGTCGTTTACCTGGTTTTATCAGATTGTAAAAATAGAGATGAATGTTGAGAAGCTTTGACAAACCAGCACTATTAGGCGGGGAAGGTAAGAGAAATCTTGAGTCCACAAGAAAATCTGACAGCTCATGTCAGATATCCACGTTTCTAGATGTGAATGGGTCTCTTTAGATTCTGAGGAGCGCGGGGAAATTGGAGTGATGTAAGGCCCATTATGTGTAGCTTTGAATTGTCGTTTTGAACTGCCAAAAAATGAAAAGGAGACCGAAACGATATTTGTGCAGATAGTCGTTTTGGTTTTTTCGCCGCGTTCTTTACTATCATTTTTCGTTGTTGCCAATCTTTTTCTCACTGTTTCTGGAACGAACGCGTCAAGCCCCAATTGGTTCGGGAAAACTACCAGTCTTAGATAAATGGTTAGATATAGTGGAAATATTACATTAATAATTAACTTCCCTCTGTCTTAATTAATTACATATATATTTTCGAAGAAAAGAAAAGAAAAGAAAAACAAAGAAGAATTTTACAGGTATTTCTGACAGTAGTGTGACATAGAATTTCGTGGTTAGATCATCAGAAGAAGGTTCTATAGCTTCTCAGATTCGAAATCCCCAAAGCCCAGGTTTGTTTTCTATATCTTTTTTTAACTTTTAGCCATAATCACTTACTGGGTTTTTGGATTTCTTCTATCCAGTAATGAATCCGTTATAGGGTTATCCATTTGATATCTACGTAAAAAGTTTCTGAATTGTTTCTCTGTTCATTCTTTTTCATGTCTCATTGCTAGTTCATTGCATTCTTTGTTCTGATTCTGGAAATATTTTTTTGGTTGACTTTTGTAGTCTTGGAATTTGGGATTTTTATATGATTTTGTTTTTTTAGGAATGGTGTTAGTTATCTGTTTAAGCTTGAAAGAAAGTCTCATTAATTGTTTTATGTGAATTATATTTATTTTGATTTCTTGTAGCCATTTGTGCGAAACATTTTCTGTTTTCGTATCTGCTTCTTAGACTCAATTTACCTCCTTGTCCATGGTCCAGAGTTGCATCAAGGAATGCAGGTCAGTGTATACATGGGTGTAGCTATTATCTGCTGTAATACCTCTGTCTTTGTTTACTAGGCTTTTTTCTTTTGTTTCTTTTATGTTGTTTTTAAACAGCTATACTGGAATGAAAATTGAATATCCCTACTCGAGTTGTTTGTGTAATAGGGTACTTGCGTTAGTCTGATCACATTGTTGAAGGAAAGAACACTTAGCATTAGAGTTGTTAACATCTGCTGTAGTCTCACTGTTTTTACTATAGTGACTAATGGTTCACCTAATTTGACATTTTAATGGATTTGTAATGGCATAACAAGAGAGGTACTCAACTTCGGGTTTCAATATCCATTTCAATGTGTTAAAATTAGAATTATGAATAATGCTGTTTTTTTAATCCTTCCAGCTCTTTTATATCACAATGCCAAAGAAACCAGAGTTGAATACTTTGCCTTGTGGCATACCAGAGTTTATCTGACTAGGTGAAATGGAAAATAAAAGAACAGATGACTATGAACAGGGGCCACTTCCTTCACCAAAACCGTTAGACAGATTTGGTTTTGTAAAGCAAGAGCTTAATAATGCTCCAGACAGCTTAACCAAGGGCAGGTCAGCCTATGAATTTGGGAGGTAAAGCTTTTTCTTTTTGATTTTCTTTTCCCAGTAAATCATTTGAATGTTTCTGTTGGAATTATCATTGAGGTTTCGTGTATGGATCTTTCCCTCATGCTAGTAGACATTAATGTTGATTTTTTATTACGGACTATACAAATTTGTTCAGGGAGGAAAGAAGGGTAAGAAAATGGAGGAAGATGATTGGGGTTGGAGGAAGTGACTGGAAGCATTATGTTAGGAGAAAACCTCATGTGGTCAAGAGGCGTATAAGGAAGGGAATACCAGATTGTTTAAGGGGTCTTGTTTGGCAGTTGATCTCTGGAAGTCGAGACCTTCTGCTGATGAATCCTGGGGTCTATGAGGTACTTTTTAACTGATTTGCTCTAGTTTGCAACAGGCCTTGCTTGAATTTTCTCTATGTCTATTTTATTCATTGCAACACATGGGGGGTGATGCATGACTATCAGATACTAAAATTAATAACAGAGTTCCATGTCATAATGCATGGTATTCCTTGTTACTATTTTAATTTAAACTGATGTCTAAATCGTTAACTGAAAATGAAGTCACAAGACATATACTGGCTATTTCTGAATGAGGCATGACAGCTTTGCCAAAATAAAAGTTTGTTGCTACTCACAGTGTCTGAACTAGTGCTTTGCTTGTGTGGGGCAGATATTAATTGTATGAGTGTAAGGTTGGATAATATGCTGAATTTCTGAACATTGCAAAGTGCCACAAAGACCATAAACTTGTCTATATTAGGTTTTATTTTTTTATTTTATTTTTGTAGAAATGTATTTAATTAAATTCTTGGTTACTGACAATTTGAGTTATTTTTGCTAAATCTGTGAAGAAAAGAACTTATTTCAATAATTAATTGAGTCTGATTACATGACTTCGTTAGTAAGCATGAGACTTGTTTATATGGAGGTACCATTCAACTCTTTTGGCTTCTAGAACTTTTGGAAGGACCTTCGTGTGAGAATATTTTATGAACTTTGGAATGCATAGAAATGCTTCTTGCCTTACCCATACACTGTCCAGGAAAGAACAAACATAATTAAGATGTGTTTCTACTTCTGTCAAGCTTTGGGTATAAGTTACATTTCATTTTTCTTTTTAGCATTGTAGGTTTCTTTATCTGTGCATATGAAAATGTGTAACGTATAAGGTTTATTTAAGTAACTATTTTCGAATTCTGATTCTTGAGTTCATAAAAAGACTGAACTGAAGGCTGTGATGATAGATGGTTGTCAATATATCATTTGCTTTCAAGAATTGGTTGAATGGGTTTTTTTCCTTGGTTTATGATATTTGTAAACATTTTTTTCTTTTGGTTTAATTTTCACTTGTACTCATTTCCCTTGTGGTTTGTGCACTACACACACAAGCATTAGTTTTGTTCGTTGTGCTGATAGAACAATATGTTTATTGCAGCAATTAGTTATATATGAGACATCAGCATCAGAGCTGGATATAATTCGAGATATTTCTCGCACCTTCCCTTCACATGTTTTCTTCCAGCAGAGACATGGACCTGGTCAAAGGTCACTCTACAATGTTTTGAAGGCATACTCTGTCTTTGATAGAGATGTGGGATATGTTCAGGTATGCCTCTTACCTTTCCTGGTCCAATATTTGCTTGAAGTACTGAATAAATAATGACATTGGAATTATCAAAAATACAGGGAATGGGATTTTTAGCAGGTCTATTGCTTCTTTACATGAGTGAAGAAGATGCATTTTGGTTGTTGGTTGCATTACTGAAAGGAGCTGTCCATGCTCCCATGGAAGGATTATATCAGGTAATTCATCTTTTACTAGAACTCCTTCTCATCACTAATTGCATTGTAAGCTTGTAATCAGTTAGTTTGTTAGCTTCATGACGCTAATGTTCTGCAAATCATGTATGTTTGTAACTGTCAAGTGATCTTGAGTCCAAGGTTTCTAAAAGAATTTGGATGGGCAAAATTCCATGTTTTAAATAATTAATTTACTGAGGCAAACATCAAATTCTGGTTGTATTAATCTGCTGTAGCATATGCATCTTATCTCTAAGAATATTATCTACTGGTGTGTCAAAAACTCATAATACTGTGCTGCAATTGGATCTTGAATTGGTCTGGTACAACTTGTTAACAAAAGAAGAGTCTTATAAATCATATTAGTCAGATTTGTTGGAAGTCTTCTAATCCAATTGGTAACCAACTTCTGTGTTATGTTGCTCTGCAATTTCGTTTTATGACTCATCTACTATCCTTGGGTAATCAAAAACAGATTTTTCAGTTCTGAGAGTGTATTTTATTTAATTTTCTATAGGTGGGGCTGCCTCTTGTACAACAATACCTTTTCCAGTTTGACCACTTGGTGAAGGAGCATATGCCGAAGCTGGGAGAGCATTTTGCCCGAGAAATGATAAATCCTAGCATGTATGCAAGTCAGTGGTTTATAACTGTTTTCTCTTACTCTTTCCCATTCCATTTGGCTCTTCGAATTTGGGATGTCTTTCTGTATGAGGTTAGTCTTTGTAAACAGTGTGTCTTTTTTTTTTTTTCACTTACCTTCGTTAATTGGTTTGTATTCCTTTCCAGGGTGTCAAAATCGTTTTTAAAGTGGGTTTGGCTCTATTAAAATATTGCCATGATGACTTGGTGAGCATTCAGTGTCCGATTCTCTGCACTTGATCCAAATTTTATACACAGTATAAGTTCTGCTCATTAACAGTGTTCATCTCGTTATCAGGTAAAATTACCCTTTGAGAAACTAATACATGCCTTGCGTAACTTCCCTGAGGATGCCATGGATCCAGATACACTATTACCAATGGCTTACTCAATCAAGGTCTCTCTCTCTCTCTCTCTCGGTTCTCTCTCACACACACACTTGTGTTTGTTACATTATGTGCAATGCTGTCCTTATCTATCACAATATGTTTTACTGTGGAAAGTGGAAACACACTTGCTTATTGTATGATGTGACCTTTTTTATAGAGCTAATTATTAATATTTATACTATTAATATCTGTGATGGCTGGGTACAAATTTTACTGATTGGGTTAGGGATATTGAATAGCAAGGGTGTTACTACTTGGAATTGCTGCTAAGGTCCTTTATCTCTAATTGCAGTCATGTCATAATTGTATCCTGCACTTAATCTACCCTAATCTTAGTACCACTTGGTGTGTGTGTTTTTGTTTACCTTGTCCTTTCTGGATCTCTCATATTATGCTTTCATGTTTCGGCAGCTTGTGCTAAAGTAATCTGAGTGCTGCCTATGCTGCAAGAATTTCTCCTCTTTCATCATTTGCAAAAGCCAAAAAAAATAAAAATTCAAGCTGATACTTGATCCAATAACACATATTTGAAACCAACTAAAAGAGCTTAAGAAGACTAAAATATCAACAGTTATAGATTGCTATTTGGTCTGAACCAGTGAATCATTTCATAATCTGAAACTTCCACTGCTTAAGAAGCAAACAAGAAGATAAAAGGGTACAGAAACTCCAGTTGCTGTCATGTGCACCTTTTTTTGGCTCCACTGACAATTTTGAATAAAACCCTAGAGCTTTGCATCCAATACAACTGTTTTGGAATAATAATCATCCATTCATATTGGACATCCTAATAATTGTACAGACTAGTGTCAATCCAATAACTTCCACCTCAGATTTTCAATGGTGAGTGGTAGCAATTGGTAGCAATTATCTTCAATACATATAGGTTAAAGTAGGTGTGATATCTTGAATGGGTTGCGGTAATCGGACAAACAGTTACTTTAAGCCCAATGTTGAGTAATATTTTTTTATCGATCTCTCACACATTCGATCCTTCTACCTAGTCCATACTAAGCTTTCAACTTATTTATTTCTCTACCTTCTCTGCCTTCTAATTGCATCATTGATGCTAATGTGTTTATATGAATGGGTTAATGCTCAGGTGTCCAAGCGATTGGAAGAACTGAAGCAGGAGTATGACAAACAGACCGGAAAGCCAGTCCAACCTCCAAAAATTAGTGGGAATCAGAAAGAGTCACACTGAAGGTTTTTCTCTTCTTTAGAGAAGTTCCTGTAGTTAATCAATACATTCTGATTCTTCTATTACTTTTTTCAATGCAGTCACCTTAAATGAAGGTGTGGATATCAAATATTCCTTCCATCATTGATGACTGTTCACAGTTGAATATATCATTTAAATGGCGGGCTATGTGGAATCTCTTTTGTAAGAAACAGTAGGGTGATAGCATTGTTCATATGGAATCATCTGACTCATCTCCTATTAGGATTGAATTCTCTTCTTGATTTTCACATGTGTGATAGTGATCAATACGATAGTAAACCTTTTTCCACAGAAAACTTATACACAAGTATGCCTTGCCGCATTTGTTCACTATGATAATGTGCTTGTTATGCATACAGACGTAAACGAGCCAAGTACTATGAAGCTCAAGTTAGGCTCATTAAAGGTATACTCGAGCTCAAGTGAGCTTTATCCCAACCCACCTTCGAGCAACTCATGAGCTGCTTGGCTCGCTTACAGCTAGGCTTCTCCATATCTTTCCATAAAAAGACACCTCTAATGATTATTCAATTCATTCACACGTCTCCCGTTCTACTAATCCAGTTGGCCTGGCTGTTGTAGAAGCGTATTAGGAGTTTTGTTTTGGACCGCTTGGCTGAGTCAGTATGTCAGAATTTAATATATATAATTTTGGAGAGTAGGCCCATGTCCAGCTCATGAAGATTACGTAACTGATACAGCATCGTTATCCTCCAAGTGTTTGGTGCCGATAAGGTTTGAGGTGTCCTTGAGCTTTTACTAATTATACCCTTGTGTTTGATTAGCTGTTAATTAGAAAACTAATTTGGAAGCATTGTCTGTAAGTTTGGTGAGAAGAAACTGATGCGTTCTGATAAGAAGATTCCAGCAGGAATAGATTCATTCTGCCAATTAAAGCAGGGAATCTCTTTTTCTATAATTTTTAGGTAAAGGTAAATTGGAGGATGGTGACCAGTGAATTTGAAGGTCATATATGGAAATAATTTATTCACAGGAAAAGGAAATTGCAAATAATACACGATTCTAGAAAATTAGGTTTTTACCTTTCGTCATTTAATTTTATTTTATTTTTCATAAAAAATAAAAAAAAAACTAAAATAGAAGAGATAGAAAGTTTTACTATTTTTTGAAAGGTGCAAATTGAATAATTAAAAATTAAACAGTGTCATTTTGTAATTTCTTTAAAAGTAAGTGGAGCTGTTAACCAACCATCGTCCTTGCTTCTAGGGGTGAAAGACCGACTTCGATTAACGGTTCGGAATTAAAGTATCATTCATTTAATCTGGATAGACTTACGATTCCAAATCAGACCGAAATAGAAGAGAAATCGGATTTTGATTCTAGTTGCCTTCTGACTCATGTCTACTTTTATAAAGTGTGACAGAAAAAAATATATGGTATAAAGTAGAATATTGAAAAATTTTTACAATAAAAAAAATTAAAAATTAAATATAAAAAAAATTCATTAGATTTGCATCTTATTGAATTAACGTATATTCTATGACTATAATAGTTTATGGACACTCATTCTTTTTTTTTTTTTTTTTATAATCAGAGCATTTACATTGATTTTTATTTAATTGTTAGATTAAAATCTTGTTTGGCAATAGTTTATACTGTAATTTATAATGTTAAGTGATTAAATATTGAGGGAGTAAATTAAAAAATATTATTTCAACCAATGTTGATAATAGATGACAGCTATCAGGATATCTAATCTAACGTTTAGTAAAATAATTAATTTTCAATTTTCAATTTTTTGTTTGATTATAAAAAATAAATTAATTTATTTGAAAATCCAATAGATCGGACTGATAAATTTTAATTTATAATAAATTTATGTTTGAAATTTCCTTCCTCAATATTCAAAAAATTCAATTTAATACTGTCAAAAAATTTAGTTTTATTTTTATACATGATTTGGGGTTTTTTTTTTTTTTTTTTTCAAAAGTGAATTGTTAGTCAAGACCATAATAAGTTATAAGTCAAGAGATATGCATTATTATACTTTTGGATAGTCTTAATTATAAGAAAGATAAAATCAAAATCGAATAATAGTTTCTAAAGTAATTTTGGGACCAACGATTTTGATTATGTCTTAATTTGAAATCCAAATTAAATAATTTTTCAAAACTTTTTAACTTATTTTTAATTTTATGAATAAATAAATTATATATATATATTGCTAAGACAAAAAATATGATAATGAAGCTAATTTGGCACTCTCGTTTGAATTTCCTCTTAAAATTTAAATATGCTTTTGCTTTTGCTTGTGGTTGAAAAGCTTCCAATAATGCACATAACACTTTTACATTCTCCTTCCTAGGTCATCCAGCAGGCTTTATAGGTCGATTCTTTGGATCTGCTTGAGGTATTGTTATGTAAGTGCATGTGACTCTAAAACTCTCTACGTAACATTTCAACGTAATTGGGACAAAGGTATTATTTATTATTATTATTATTATTTCTACCCACATAATGCACAGAGCTTCATCTAGTTATTTAAAAAATTTAATCTGACTTAATAAAAAAATTTTTAAAATTATAATAAAATAAAAAACTAAAAGTTTCTTTAAAAATAATTATTTTACGGTTTTAAACTGAAACTATTTATTTAAAATTAAAATTATTGGGTCTCAATTTTAAGAAATAGAGAATAAGAACCATGCTATTAATATACAATTTCATTTACCGTTTATAATCAAGTAGTTGACGTCGGCATTAATCGGTTCAATTTTAGATTTAAAACTAAACGGTGACCATAGTTACTAACTGCCAACAAATTGGAAGTTGGAAAAGAAGAAGGCTAATTTAGTAATTTAAATGAATAATGATAATTTATAAAAATAAAGAAGGCCCTTATTTGGAAAGTATGATGCTGGGCAACCCAATCCAAGCAGCCACGCAAGAGAAACGTTGGCAAGGAAACGACAAGACACAACGCAACAGAAGGAAATTATTATATATGTACACTAAAACAAAACCAAAAATACTATTTATATATTAGTATTTTTCACATTTTTCATATTATTTCTATTTTACCTTCCTCTTATTTACTAAATGGTATCTTTTCAATTAAATCACATTATGATAATTATTATAAAGAGAAATAAAAATATTATGATATGCATTTTTATTTCTTTTAACAAAATTATTATACACTCAATTATGGATCAAGAAATTTAATAATAATTTAGAGATATAACAGACTATCTGATTTTTAATAATACTTTAAAATATTTATATTATTTTTGCATTTAACAAAATATTTTTGACCAACTTTTGAACTAATTTTTAAACGGATCTCTTTACCTACTTTTGATAAGACCTTCTCTTTACATCCCTTCAGTTTTTTGCAACTCGATAAACAATATTGCTAAACATTTGTTTCTTCTTTCTTGCCATTGTAGCTAGTAAACCAAAATATTTAGAATGCCGTTGAATATTCCTTGCTCCTAGCTTAGATTGAACGCTTCCTTTAACATCACTAATGACATTTCTATTAAAAGAAATTTCTCATTTGTCCATTTTCACCTTTTGTCCTGAAGCTGTCTTATAATGTGCAAGGATTTTCACCACTATATTTGCCTCCGACCAAAAATAATGTTGTCATTAGCAAAAAAAAAACAAGTGGGAGACCGACGGAGCTCTCCTATGAAAATTCTATCTTTATTAATTGCATCTTTCCATATCATAGTATTTATAATAGTTCTTAGAGATTGAAGGAGTTCTTTATCAAACATAAAGCAATCTACGGTTTGCATTCTGCAAAAGTGATTAAATTTTTTTTGACAAATACCATGTAAAAATTAATATCTAATAATTTTCAAAATAATTAACGGCTAGCGATTAATTATGCCGAACTAACCGTAAATGAAAGAAGATAAAATAAAGTATTTTGAATGCAATCGAGGATAAGAAAGAAAAGAAAGAAAGAATGATCTCTCCAATAATGTATCTCATCACAATTTCTACATAAAAAAATAAAAGTAAACCAAAACCCAAATTCAAATTCACAACCAAATTCAAACTCAAATCAATGTGTATTTCTCTCTTTCTGAGAAAACACGTGGGATTCTTAAAGATGAAATTGCAAAGAAAAGAGTAGTGTGTTCTTATTGTGTTGTAAATTATTATTTTTATCTCATATTATCAATAATTAATATATTAAATAAAAATAAATTAAAAATAATTTATAAACTATTTTATAATATTTTCAAAACCACTTATATTGTGGATAAAAGATTATTATAAAATGATTATATTTGTAAATAAAGAGAATTATTTAGACAAATGTGATGCTATTTTGATTTTGTTTTTTCAAATGTCATTTACAATTTTAATAAACACTTGTTAATAGCGACAAATGGCATTATTAAAGTACCAGAAAATAAAATTTTCCTCTGAATTGGATGTATTGAAAATAAATTTTCACGTCCAATTTAGGCCACAAAATCTGGACTCTTAATAAATTGTAACCACAGAAAATAGCATATGGACCCCCAACGGGGTCCACCACTTCGAACTGCCACGCATCTGCTGCGTAAATATAGGTGGCGCAACTGCAAGCGAGCACAAGTAAGGGTATTTTAGTCATTGCGATGCGAAAATTAAGTGGCACGCAGTCACGCACTAATATATTCTTGGAGGAAAATTCATTTATACAAAAAGAATACTTAAAAATAGCGAGGCTATGGCTGTAATTATCTGAAAGACTGGGGGCAGCTGTACACCCTTTGCAACGAGCATCTCGCTTTCCTACTTTCCTATATAAGCCGTGCCAGGCTCATGCCATTTAGCCTCGCAAGAAAAGGTGGCGTTTAAACATAAGAGTCTCTGTTTCGAGAAATTATTGGAGATTGAAGTTGCTTCTCGTTGCTTATTTTGATAGCTCCTTACCGTTTCTTCTGATAGGTAATACATTGTTGTTCGTTTTTGTATTTCAATTGTGTCTTCTGTTGATTTTATTATTGTAATTTGTGGATTTTTTTTTTAATGTTGGGTATGGATTCATTGGTTTGTGTTTTTGATTTCTAGGGTTTGATTTTATATTCACAAAAGGAAGGTTTGCAAGAGGAATTCAAGTTTTCAGATTGGATTATATTTTATTTATTGGTAAGTGTTTATGTTATCGATCTGCAAGTATTCGTTTTTATTTCTGTATATGTGTGTATATTGGACATATTGTATCGTTTTTCTGATCATTCCAATAATGGTTTCCTTTTAATTGATACTTTTGTTTGGATTTCCAAAAACGCTTTTTTTGAGATGAATAGTAATCCTTTGTTTGGATTGCATGTTTATCCTTTTGAATCCTCAGCCTTTCTTTCTTTTTTCTCTTTTTTTCATTATTTTATTCAATGCATTGCTGTTTGTCCATTTTGTTAATTTTGTTGAAAGAGCTTTCAAACAAAGCTTTGGCCTTTGTTGTTCCAGAGAGATCTTTGTTAAACTATAGAAGCCTTGTCAAATTAAAAGCTAAGGTCATGTTATCTCTCTAGTACTTTAGAATTGGTATTGCTTTCAAAAATATCATTGCTGCTGTGTTATATCCTTGGTCTTGTGCTAGTGATTTGTGAGATCGTATCTGGTGCTGATATCTGTACTGTGTATTCTGGCAGGAAAGACTGAATGAACTAATGGAGTCTAAAGGTGGCAAGAAGAAGTCTAGCAGTAGTAAATCCTTATTCTACGAAGCCCCCCTCGGTTACAGCATTGAAGACGTACGCCCCCACGGTGGAATCAAGAAATTCAGATCTGCTGCTTACTCCAACGTGAGTTTCTTTTTTCTCTCAGTCTTTACCTGTAAGTTTATTTTTTCATGTAATTGGCTTCCTGATTTTTTTTTCTTTTTTTTGCTTATGCAGTGCGTGAGGAAGCCATCCTGAGATCGCCCAAGTGTTGACATAACCCCCTCTTAGCTCTCATACTTACAATACTGTTTTTTATTCTGCATTTCTTTTCTACTTACCTCGTTCTCTCGTACTCCTTCACAAGTGTTATTTGTTCCTCTGAGGCAAGATGGCCTTGCCTACCTCTGCTATTGGATTTGAAGGCTATGAAAAGAGGCTTGAAGTGTCCTTTTCTGAGCCTGGCTTCTTTGCTGACCCTGGAGGGATGGGCTTACGTTCCCTGTCCAAAGCTCAAATAGATGAGATTCTAAAGCCAGCTGAATGCACCATTGTTGATTCTCTTTCAAATGATCATGTCGACTCTTATGTTCTTTCAGAATCTAGTCTCTTTATTTACCCATACAAAGTTATCATCAAAACTTGTGGGACTACCAAATTGCTTCTTTCAATCCCAGCAATTCTTAAAGTGGCTGGTTCCCTTTCACTCACGGTACATTCTGTGAGGTATTCCCGCGGGAGTTTCATATTTCCTGGGGCTCAGTCTTTTCCGCATCGCAGCTTCTCTGAGGAAGTGGCTGTCCTTGATGGCCATTTTGGCAAACTTGGTTTGGAGAGCGTGGCATATGTGATGGGTGGTCCTGACAAAACCCAAAAATGGCATGTTTACTCTGCTTCTCTTGACACAGGGCGCCACTCTAGCTCTGTTCAAACTCTAGAAATGTGCATGACTGGCTTGGACAGAGACCGAGCATCTGTGTTTTACAAAACACCTGCAAGTTCAGCTGCTGGGATGACTGAGGAATCCGGTATCAGGAAAATCCTTCCACAATCTGAGATATGTGATTTTGATTTTGAGCCGTGTGGCTACTCCATGAATTCCATCGAAGGGGGTGCAATTTCTACAATCCATGTTACTCCAGAAGACGGATTTAGCTATGCAAGCTTTGAAGCTGTTGGTTACAATCTTGAACAAGTGAAATTAACTCTGCTGCTCGAAAGGGTTTTGGCTTGCTTTGAACCGGCTGAGTTCTCCATTGCATTGCATTCTGACTTTGTGCATGATGAACTTGGACTTATGTCGTCCCTGGATGTAAAGGGATATTGCTGCGGAGGCAGTAACTATGAAGTTCTTGGGAAGGGTGGATCAATCATCTATCAGAGTTTTGTGAAAACCAAAGGCTGTTCATCTCCAAGGTCAATCCTGAAATGTTGCTGGAGTGAGGATGAGAAGGACGAGGAAGTTGAATAGATATTATTTTTATTATATGTTTTCTTTTCTGCTTTTCTAATTGAATAAAGTGGTGTGAGATGGGGTTATAAACTATGAGCTTTGTCATTTGAATGCTCGAAGTCTAAGTCTATGTTTTTCCTTCTGTTATTACTGTCTAATTGTGTTTTATTTTACATTTGTATTGTCTGCGGAATTCCGAACATATGTACTAAATAAGCATTCCACAATTTTAATGGATGCAATTTGTGTTCTTAGTACTTCTCATCTTTTAATTCTCCCAGTTTATGAGCATCAAAATATTTCAACGTGGCATCCAATTTCATGGTCCTGTGAAGCTCAATGAAACTTCTATTAGAATAGACTCCTTTATCATACTCATCATGCTAAAGATATTAAATTGTATTGTTGAAGCAAATATAATCTTACAACAGTTGACATAAGGATGCTAATTTGACTCTCTTGTCTGCTTGTGGGAAGTGAATCGGCTTTAATTATTAGCATAAATAATGCAGATATGCTTGCTCATGCTTTAATTTCTATTCAAAGTTTAGGTTTTAACTTTTAAATGAAAGAAAGGCAGTGTGCCCATATAGGGATTAGTTTTCTGCACAGACAAGTTGAAGTGGCAAAAATTGCCGCCTAAAGAGTCTCAAAAGCAATATCAAAGCCAAGAAAAGGATAAAAAGAAGCATGCGTTGGAGCAGTTGATGTAAAATTGCAGGCAGCTGGCTAAGACTAGCCATCGCCAACCTTTAATTCCAATTCACACACATCACTTGCCTGTTCAACTTTTACATCTATTCTGGTTGTGGTTATGGCTGTGGTTGGCCTTTCTTTTTGTGTGATTCCCATTTTTCTTTATGATAAATAAATAAATAAATATGAAGATAATAAATTGAAAATAACTTTTTTTTTTTCTTTTGAAAGAATAAAAATCTTTATTTTATCGGAATTTTGCAACATAAAATTACACGACTGTTTTAAAAGAATGATATTTTATGCATAATCTATCATATATGGATGAGATAAGTTTTGTTTCTCATCTGAATTCCTGGTTTTGCCATCGATGCTCTTAGAAGAATTTCACTACTTCCCAATAATTTTAGATTTCTAGGTTTGGATTTGGATTCCAAATTAAGACCTAATTAAACTCCAACCTTTCATCATTTGAGGAAATGATATTTTATTATTACTGACTGTTGATATCAATAGTTGAACTAAAAGAGAGAAAATATCAAAAACCGATTGAAAGCGAGACTGTGAATTGAAGATATTGAAGAATGGACTACCTGGGTACCAAAAGAATGCACATCAGTCATGTAATCTGGTAGGTAAAGACAACTTGCAACTTGTAGCAAGCCAGAATGATACATGAGAAAGAGACACAAGTGCATAATATATATCTGGCTTCTTTCATTAAAACATAGCCAAGAGTAGCTTGAGATATATGCCTTTTTTCATTGGAGGCTAACGGTAGAATAAAACTTCTCTAGATGTCCCTTTTCTTTTTTCTCCTCTTCCAATTAATAGATAAGAGGTGGTTCAGAAGTGCAAAAACTATAGTATTGATAATAGTAGTAATGACTAATAACATTAACCATTGCCAAAAAGAGCAAGCAGAAAGGTATCCTTCATCTAGGATTTATCAAAAGAGCTGCAAAATCATTCATTTGAGCCAATATATTCTGAAAAAATTGTACATCATCACTATTATAACTTATCATCTACGAATTACAATTTTTATCTCCAATAAATTCAAAGTGAAAAAAGAATTGCAAAATGCTGTGAACTTAGCTCTCTGTTTCCCATTTTGCAAAAAAACTAGCTGAAATCATTGGAAGCTGAAGCTTCAACTTCAGCTTCAGCAACAGATCATTCTTTGCATGATTTTTGGAGCAGCTGTCAGTATGGTCGAAACTTTCTAGCCGCTCTCAATTGCTGAATCCGCTTTCTATCCTGCTCGAATTTGCTTTGTAGTGCCAAAATTTCTGCATGGAAATGAAGCAATTAACATTTATATCAGTTCATGTCAAGTCCATTTGAAGAAATAGACGTGTCTGATTGATCCAAATCATCATTTCAATGCCAGTGCAAACAAAGACATGAGCTATTGCCTAGTGTTGCTAAGAGGAGGAATGTAGATCGGGATCATTGCATCATGTATCTAAAGGTGCACGCATGTGTCAATAACAACATGGCATTTTATTTATATGTTTTCTGCAACAGTAATGTAATACAAAAGAACCGAAATAACTTCCAAGTTCATACCATTTCTTTGAGCTTCTCTTTTTTGAAAACGGTAGAAGTTTGGCCCAATTTCTTTTTGCTTCTTCTTGGCTAGCTGGCTCTCTGCAACAGCTGGGGCAACAGAACCTACTGTAACTCCACTTTCAGAATCTGTTGTCTTCTTCCTTCCTTTATGATGGACAACAACTGTCCATCCATCTTCTGCAGCACGTGCTTCTCTTTCTTTTCGTTCCTGCACCATAACATAACAAAAGAAATGAGAAATTAAACAGTATGTGCACATTTGCCACCAAGAAAAAGAAAATGGATAAGGAAAACTAAAAAAGGCAAAAGACAAAAATGTGACACTGATCATATCTAACTACAGAAATATGCAAATCAATTTCCAATTCTAATTAGCAAAAAGCAAAGAGGGGGATATAAAGTGGATGCTGAAATTTGCAGCTTAAGATAAAGGCATTCAACATTCCCCACATCATCACACTAGTGCACTGAATGGGAAAAACTACATCAGCTGTAAAAAATTTCCGTATGAAACAACTAGAAGACAGGTTCTTTTATACAAGCATCCTATATGTAAGCACAAAAAAGCAGTACATTAAAAAATGGAGCTGGTAATGCCTGCAAATCAGTCAGGGCAACTACTCAAGGATTGGAAAAAAAAAAAAAATATATATATATATATATATATATATATATATATATATATATATATATATATGCCTCACGTTGTCAATAAAGGATTAATGGAGAAACACATCAGAGAAGAATACCTGCTCAAGTTTTTCCTCATGTGCAGTTATAAATTGATCTATGCTTTCTTGCAACACGTTTAAACCTGGTCTACTTTGATGGTATTCCGTAAGCCATTCTGTAGTACAACTACTACGTAAGATTATAAGTAATAATGCATGAGATTTAATTGATAACAGTGAAATATGAAAGAAATAACTTATAATTTGCACATAAAACAGACTTTTTGCAAGTTAACCTCTGCCAAACAATTGAATGAAGCAAATTTCAGCCACTTCCTGCCCCCACACTTTTTGCCTTACTAAGAAGGAATGGATGAAACACAAAATATATAGCTTTGATGCGCCCCTTAAAAAAGAATGACAATCATACAGTCTATGCAGGATTTCTATGATTCTATTTTGAGACATCAAGGATGGATGACAAAATCATACAGATCTATGCTGGGATTCTGTTTCGGGACATCAAAGCCATGGACTGAGAAATTGGATTATGCCTGAACAATTGAAGCTAAAAGTTGATGGATAGGCCCATTTTAAGTAAAAACAAGTGAGAGACACGCCAAACCTGGCTTCGTGTCCAACTCTATATAGAATTTGAACAAAACTTATGGCAAGTTTGCTACTGAGTTATTAAGACCTAACATCACTGGTTTTAGGATTCATACTTCTCATTCCTTTTGAGCAGTCCTCTTCCCCAGAAGAAATGTAAAAGACCTCGTCTTGAACAGCATCTCCTATCTCTTTTTTTATGGTCTCAACATCTTTTCGTGTGTGATGCTCCTTTTTCTTTTTCTTAGATTTCTTGGATTTACCTAAAAGAACGAAATAAGACCATGGAAAAAAAAGTTCAATTTTCTCAAGAAATTTTGTATTAATCAAACAAACGAGATCCCTAATTTACAAGAGCTGATATCACCTTCAATAACAGCTTCAATTTGCCCTTCGAAATTGTTTATATCTCCTTGAGATTTAAATGGACTCTGCTCTGCTGCCCGATCATCTATGTAGGAAAGAAAATATTCACTTAATCAAATCTGCGAAATAATGATGTGACTGATGCTGAATTGTATGAAACTAAGCAAAAATTGGGCGTTTTGTAAGGAAAAGCTTGATATGTGAACAAGCCAAAGCAGAGGAGGAAAAAAAAAATGAAAGGAAGAAGAAAAAAATTTAAAGCAGTGAAACTGGCAATCCCGAAGCTTACAGCACACTGATAGATATACCATGGCATTTTCAGACTAAATAACTCGAACAAAATAACACAAAAATTGGGCCAAATACAATAGTTATCAAACAGTCCACATAAGCATATGCACAATGCACAGCTCTAGACAAGTAAAAGACATCTTCAGTCTCATTACCAATCTGATCAGATTTCCCAACCAGAGCATTATTTTTCTGCTCATCTTTTCTTTTCTTTTTCCTTGTTCTGTTCTTGTTCTTTTCTCCTTCTTCTTTGATCAGTTTGTCTGCTCAATCAATAGAAACCAATAAATGAATCAAAACATCATGAATTGAATAAACACAATTTTTTGTTGCAGCTATTTTTACCTTTCTTGATCAAAACAGCTTTTCCAGTATCAACATTTTTTTCCTTCTCTCTTTTCCTCTTCTCCTTTCCTATGGGTTTGATATTTCCATTCCCTTTTTCCTCTTTCTTTAACATTACTTCTGAAATGGAAAAATGTCATGCACTAATACTTGCTAAACATCAGTATACATAAGCAAGTTTGAAACACAGCAACAAATCATTGAATGATTCAAGGATATTTTCATTGTACAAAACAATGGTTATCTCACTTATTTGAATTATCTCAATCAGAATTTATCAATGTATGGATCTCTCTAATGAAAAATGAGTCCGCTACTCATTCATTATTCTTTTTAGCTAAATTGTATTTAGCAAATTCAATACCTTGGCCCAAACTAAAGCCTATTTTACATAAGTACTGTTTTTTCAAATACTCAAGCCATGCTGAAAATCAAAGCACTGGCTTTTACAGCAAAGTGGAAGTATGCCACTAAACATAGGATGCAATGACTGAATTATGCACCTCAAAAAACTAAGAGCATACATCATCCAATGTAAATGTTTTTTGGAAGGAGTTGCTCCCAGCTATGACCTTGCTAACGCTTGGCTTCAAGCAAGCCCAAGACCCAAGAGTTTTACCATTGTATTAGACAATTGTCGCAAGGCCTGCAAAAGACTGATGAATAAATTCTCAAGTATCCGTGATATGTGAAAAGTATTTCTTTTCAGCAAGTACTATCGTGGGCTTTGGTAAATTGTAAGTAAATATACATGCTTCTTTATATTATATTTTATTGCCTAATTATAACCAAGTAAAAATCCACTTGAGGTACCACATATATGTATCAGTATTTATTTTTCCAATGATAGAATTTCAGAGCTCAGTTAATTGCAGGAAAATAAAAGGAAAAGTTCACATGCCAAACGACTGTACTAACAATATACCTATTGCAAGCATCCAAAATTAACATACATAAGTTGATTATGCAAATATTTCCTGCCTCGACATGAACATGAAGCGAAAGAGAGTGGAAAAAAAAGAAAAAACAAAAGCTTCCTAGTATTTTCAAAATAAAGCAGATCACAGTGAACAAGCTAAGATTACTAATGCAAGAAAATGAAACTTTTCACTCACCAAAAAGAAAAAAAAAATCTTTCTCAATCGAAAGTTGCAGAGAATACCCATGAACTATTTCAATATAAATTGAATGAAAATATTAAAAAAATACAGAACTATATACACAAATACTAAAGGAAAATAATTAAAAAAAGAAGGAAAATCAAAGCAAGAGATACCCTTTTGAAATCGCTCCGTCTTAGTTTCCTCAGCCTTCTTTTTCTTCTTCTTCTCCAACTTCTCTTTCAAGTTTCTCATGTCTCCAAGCAAGTCCCCTTACTGTAACAGTTTCCAGAAAAGAATATGGAGGAGAGAATAGGGCTGCCGCACCAATTATTGATGGGTGGGCTACTCTTTTCGGATTTTAACGTGCTCTGACCCGATTAGCCCTCACAATTAATGGAGGGCAAAGCTGGTAAAACGCTCCGTTTTAATGTTCGCCTTAAGCGACTCGGCCTCTGGCTCTCCTTGACCAAAACACGCAACTAAGTACAGAACAGAACCCTAATAAAATTTATCAGACTCCCAATTCAATGACCGGCTTCTTATTTTGCAACCTTGTTCAGTTAGATTCATTTCTTGCTCCCGCAAAATATAATCTTCAGAAGAAGAAAAGCCAAATCAAACATACCCAAGGTTGTACTTGGACCCCACTATTTTATTTTCTACCCCAGTACTTTTCATAATTCCATTTTGACCCACAACTAGAAAGCACTTCATGCCTAAATTATCAATACTCATGGCATGAGTTCATGCAAAAATGGCTGCTTTGGTCTCTCTGAGCAGTGAAATGCAATTAGTTCAAAGCATATGTGCAACGATACTAAAGGGTGGCTGGAACAATCTCTTAAGACCTAAGATTGGGTCTAATTTCTCCACAGCAACTGTTAACGAGGTACTATTGCAGCTCTCTTTATACACCCATAGTCCTTCTCTTTCTTGGACGTTCTTTAAATGGATTGAATCATCCAGTCCTAGTTATAGGCACTCTTTACAATCTTCATGGACAATGCTTCACATTTTAACTCAGTACAAAAACTTCAAGACTGCACAGAATTTGCTGGAGAAGCTTGCCTACAAGGATTTCTTGTCAAATCAATCGGTTTTGAGCGCTTTAGTGAGGCTGCGTAATGACCCAGAGGTGAATTCTCATGTTTTTAGTTGGCTTGTGATAGTTTATGCAACTTCCAAGATGCAACAAGAAGCAATTCAGGTTTTTGAATACATGAGGGTATGTGGGTTTAGGCCGCATTTGCATGCTTGCACTGTGTTATTGAATTCTTTGGTTAAGGATAGGCTTACAGATACGGTATGGAAACTTTATAAGAAAATGGTAAGAGTTGGAGTTGAAGCTAATATTCATGTCTATAATGTGTTGATTCATGCTTGTTGTAAATCTGGTGATGTGGAGAAAGCAGAGAAGTTACTGAGCGAAATGGAATTAAAATGTGTTTTTCCTGATCTTTTCACATATAATACATTAATTTCATTGTATTGCAAAAAGAGTATGCACTATGAAGCTTTGTCTGTTCAAGATAGAATGAATAGGGCAGGAATTAGCCCTGACATAGTCACTTATAATTCACTTATCTATGGTTTTTGCAGAGAAGGTAGAATGAGAGAGGCTATGAGGCTTTTTGGGGAAATTAAAGAGTGTACTCATAGCATTGTGACTTACACTACTTTGATTGATGGGTATTGTAGAGTGAATGACCTTGATGAAGCTTTGAGATTAAGAGAAGTAATGGAAGCACAAGGGCTGTATCCTACTGTTGTTACTTATAATTCGATTCTACGTATGTTGTGTGAAAGAGGCAGGATAAGAGATGCAAATAAGCTCCTAAATGAGATGAGTGAAAAGAAGATTGATCCAGATAATGTCACATGTAACACATTGATTAATGCCTATTGCAAGATAGGGGATATGAAGTCAGCTTTGAAAGTGAAGCACAGGATGGTGGAGGCTGGTTTGAAACTAGATAAGTTTACGTACAAAGCATTGATTCATGGATTCTGCAAAATACAGGAGATGGACAATGCAAAAGAGCTTTTATTTAGCATGCTTAATTCAGGATTATCTCCTAGTTATTGTACATATTCATGGCTTGTAGATACTTATTGCAATCAACACAAAGAAGAGGCAATTATCAAACTTCCTGAGGAGTTTATAAGAAGAGGTCTTTTTGCTGATATATCATTATATAGGGCACTGATAAGGAGGTTCTGCAAAAGAGAAAAGGTTGATTGTGCTCAAAGAATATTCAATCTCATGCAAGAGAGGGGCCTATTAGGAGATAGTGTTATATACACTAGTCTAGCATATGCATACTGGAAACTTGGGAAGGTACATGCTACGTCAGATATGTTAGATGAAATGTACAGAAGAAGACTGATGATTACTCTCAAAATTTATAGGTCTTTTAATGCTTCTTATGCTAGTGACAGCACCATCTTAAGTCTCTTCTGGAATCATGTAGTTGAGAGACAAATAATGTCGAAGAATTTATTAAAAGATATGGAGCAGGTAAATTAATACTCATTAGGAACTTGGATTTAAATGAAGCCACCAGCTAGAATTTCAAATGTTATTATTTTAGTCAGCAGCAGTGTGGACTACTCCTCACCTTAGCCTTTGATGGCACATGTTGATTGGACTATTGAGAAAATGTGCAACTACTATTCTTGCTAGTGTTCTAGAGAAGCAAAACCATATGGTGGCAACTTCTTATGTAGAATTGTGCAAGTTTAATCCACACTGTGCTTATCTTGGCTCGGTCATCTTTTTCAATGGAACTGACTAGACAACTAGCTGATGCAGATACGGCTTAGGATGATTGGACTGGAATTTGCACAAATTACTACAGAACAGCTTTGAGATCTGCCTCATGTTTTTCAGGGTTAGTAAACATGTTATATATTATTTTGTCTTGTACTGTCTATGGTGATCCCTTCACCCCTTTTTTCCTGTAGAATTTGATGGCATTATGATCTTGACTTGTTGGCCGCAAAGTTATATTAGCAAGTAATGTAACAAGCCTTTTTATGTGTACTTTAAGCACCAATGAGTTTGTCATCAAGAAGTACACTCTGGTTTTAGCATTGAAAGAAATTTTAAACACTCATAGCAGCACTTGTTTTTCTTGACTCAACAGGTACTTGTTGCAAATCTTCAAATTTGAAGTGCAAGAAGTGTATCTGGGTAAATTGAAGTTCGAAAATTAGACAACTCATAACCATAGGTCTTTTATTCTCTGATGCACTAAGCGATGAAAGAGTTGCCATACAAAGCCATTCATGAAAATGGAGGAAGTTCAGGTGTGCTGTATTTCTTTTGGAAATAATAGAAAGTATCTCTTAGAATTTATTTTTTGAATTGGCATGGACTATCTTTAAGCAATGTGTAAAATTCATGTTCATAAACAAACAAAAGAAGAAAAAAGGACAATTCGATTAAATAAATTATTTTATTGTTAAATTTAAAATAATTATAGTATTTATGTATTGTTAAATTATTTTAACATGATATACAATGTAATGTTAGATAATTTGATTGAAAATTAAATCATATTATCAGACTAAATACATTATCAAACTAAATTAATTGTCATTGTAGTATTTATACTATGAGAATACATTTTAAATAGAAAATTGAATTATTATAAAAATTTATTTTTAATCTAAATTTTTATAAGTAATATGATATGTGTAAATGCTTTTATATGATGGAAATTAAAATTTTTTTATTTAAAAAAAAAGAAGAAATTAAAATTTTTTGATTTAAAAAAAAAAGAAATTAAAATTTTTAATGTTATATTAAATGTTGAAAAATATTTTTGAAGAATGTTTTGTGTAAAGCTAAGCGATAAAATATTTTAGATGAAAAATATTTTTTCAATAAATTATTTTTGAGAAATAAACTGAGTTGAATGGTTTATTCGGCAAAATTAGTTATTTTGATAGGTGTTATTTGTTTCAGTGGAGTTTAGCTGTTAACTTTTCACAAAAAAACTACAATAATCTCTAAAAATCAGTTCAAACGTTATGTTATCGAATAACATTTATTAAACAACATTCAACGTTTTGACTAGTCAAAACTTTAAAAGCTACTCAAAAAGTTGTTACTCAATACAACCTATGATATTCAAATTGAAATTAAATTAAGTCAAAATTATTAAGTTTAGCTTGATATTATTATAACACCATTCCACTTTTTTTAATTAATAAAATTATTATAACTCCAAATCTTAGCTATCCGATCACATCCTAATCTCGTTGTAACGTTATTCTTTGTTAATCCAATGGTTGGAATTGGTTTTTGAAGATACATGGTGGAAAAATTGAGGCCAATAGTTCCTAGTGCATTTATATAATGCAATTTGATATGCTCTAACTTCATATTTACTTCCTCCGTCAAAAAAATTTTTACGCAAAGGTTAATTAAACAATTAATTCTTTTATATTATAATAAAATCAGAAAAAAATTGATTAAATTATTATTCATATCAAAATCAATAATAATTTATAAAGATAATTATTATATCTAATATAAATAAAGATAAAATTGAAAAAAAAAATTTATCAGTTAATTTTCTTATTTTAATTTTGTAACAGCTTCAACTTTGAGAAAAATTTACTCTATTTTTATAATTATGAATTTTGATAATATTTCACACATATTCATATTAATAAGTAATAACAACAGTTTTAAAACTCTTGATTTGTATATATAAAATATATATTTGATAATTTTGGGATAAATATAATTTTTACATTTTTTAATCATTTAATAAATATTTAATTGATTTAATTTTATAAATTGAAATATTTAATAAGATGATTTTATAAGTTGAAATTTTTATATAGATAATTTTATAAGTTGTAAGGTTAAAGAAATCAAAACTAATGTAAGATTAAAGTAAAAGAAAAAAAAAATTAAAGATAGTCAAATATATCACCTAAAACCCAATATATCTCGTCCTTCAGCATAGTTCACCCTCTTTCAGATAGTCATGATTTCACTTGAATTCTTCTCAGAAGATCAAAGTCAGTCAGCAGTGCAATCCTCACGATCCTGTTAGTCAACTTTCTTGCGGCTTACAAGTTTACTCACCTGTTGACTTGCATACAGGTCAGATTCCTTGGTTCGTGTTCAAGACAGGCCCAATGGGAGTCCGCTGGCCCACGCCAATGGACTTAAGTTTGGTTGGGATTCATACGGTGTACAGGTTGGCCCATTAATAACTTGCTGTTAGTCTATCACAATTCGCAAGCAGCAGGCCAGTGATGTGATTCTACCAAAACATTCGAAAAACCTAATAAGTCCCCTCTAAAACCCTAATCCATCGCACTCGTGCTTCTTCTCTCTTGATCAAAGATTCAAGAACCCTAATCCCATTCTGCAGAAATGAGACATTCATGGCGATTACTTCTCTTCCGAAATTGCCCTCGCTCATCGTTCAGAACACCTGTTCACTCCTCTTCTCCTCATTTCCAGGTAAACTCTGTCTCTTCTATTCGCTCTCTCTATTCAATTCACTCGCTTTCACGTCAGGCTAATTTTGTAGACCCTAAAAGCCCCATAAATTACAAAACCCCAATAACTTATAATTTCTCATCGGAGCCATTAGTTGAACCAGAGAAGGAAACAGATCAATTATCTATTTTGTCTGATATTTTCGCTAAATTTAGTGATTTCGATGATATTAGCAAAGCGTTGGAGTCGAATGGCGTTGTTTTTAATCATGAAATGGTGTTGAAATTGTTAAAGTCGCTCAGGTCTAACCCTGATGTGGCAAGAAGGTTTTTTAATTGGGTTTTGGAGAGGGACAGTGAGAGGCTGAGCTCAAAAGCTTATAATTTGATGCTAGGGATTTTGGGTGTCAATGGTTCTGTGGAAGAGTTTTGGTGTTTAGTTGAAAGCATGAAGAAAAAAGGTTATGGTGTTTCAAAGGGTACTCGAGATAGAGTAACGGAGAAATTTGAGAAAGAAGGATTAACGAGTGACTTGGAGAAGCTAAAAGGGGTATTTGCATCGGGATCTGTGGATAATTCCGTTGAAAAGATTGGTCTGAGGGTGAGTAGGATTGTTAGAAATCAAGTTTGGGGAGAGGATGTTGAACGACAGATTGAGGATTTGAATGCAGCTTTTTCAGGTGACTTGGTGAAGATCGTGTTGGAGAATTTAGCTATAGAACCGAAGAAAGCTTTGATATTTTTTAGGTGGGTTGAGGAGAATAGGTTGTTTAAGCATGATGAAAGGAGTTATAATGCGATGGCACAGGTTTTGGGTAGGGAAGATTGCATTGACAGGTTCTGGAAGTTGGTTGATGAAATGAGGAGCAATGGATATGAAATGGAGGTGGAGACTTTTGATAAGGTTTTAGGACGTTTCATAAAGAGGAGAATGATGAAGGAGGCTGTGGACTTGTATGAGTTTGCATTGGGTGGTGCTAATAAGCCTTCAGTGCAATGTTGTACCTATTTGTTAAAAAAGATAGTTACTGGTAAAGAATTAGATATGGATTTATTTTCAAGAGTTGTAAAGATCTTTATTGGAAATGAAAATGAGTTGACAGATTCTATGCTAGATGCAGTTCTTAAATCTCTAACGAGCGTTGGTAGATTTAGAGAGTGCAATAAGGTTTTGAAAGAAATGAAGGAAGGTGGGTTTCTAGCAAGTGCTAATCTGCAGAGTAAGATTGCACTTGGGCTTGGTAGCAATGGCACCAAACACGAAGTGAATGAATTTGTGAATCACATGGAAGCATCTGGGCGTGATTTGGATTCCAAGGCCTGGGCATCTTTAATTCAAGGATATTGTTTATCTGGCCATCTGAAAAAAGTGTCTGTTTGTTTCCGAAATATGATAGAAAAGAAGGGAGTTTCAAATGCCGGTTATGCCTTTGAATGTTTGGTAAATGCATATTGTCGCAAGAACAGAGCAATAGATGCAAGCCATCTTATGAATAATTACATCAGTCGTAAGCAGTTAAAGCCTTGGCATACAACCTACAAAGCATTGATAAGTAAATTATTGGTTCAGGGTGGATTTACAGAGGCATTGAATCTATTGAATTTGATGAAAAATGATGGTTTCCCACCCTTTATTGATCCATTTATTAATCATGTATCAAAGTCTGGATCAAGTGATGATGCAATTGCTTTTATGAATGCTATGAGTTCCAAGGATTTTCCATCTACATCTGTGGTTCTCCGTTTATTTGAAGCCTTTTTCAAGGCTGGGAGGCGCTCTGAAGCACAAGATTTCCTGTCTAAATGCCCACGTTATATTCGAAACCATGCTGATGTTTTGAACCTTTTCTGTTCAATGAAATCTGGTAAAAATACTGCTGCTGCTGCTACTGCTACTGCTCCTGCTGATGTAGCTGTGACTATCTAGCTGGATGTATGACATGTTGTATTCTGTGAGGCTGATAAGTATGACATTTGTTCAAAAGTTTTGGTAAGAAAATTTTTTAAACTCCTCCTGATTTTGCCGGTGGAATAGAATCAACTTTATTTGCTGGAAATAAAATTCAATAGTTTAAGTTTCTGTAAAGTTTGTTTTTAAATGATTCAAATTTTCCATTTTCTTTCTAGTTGCTACTAGTTTCATATTCGTTCACAGGTACTAAGAGGTTGATTTCTTAGTTCTCTTTATCTGTGCTACACATTTGGAGTTATGATCGTAATAATCATGTCCTTGATGTTTAAATTTCCTGGAATTAGTATGTAAAATTGCTGTCCTTTTGCTACTGGAAGATGTGCTTCGTCTTAGTTTATGTGATCATGCATATGAAGTTATGGCACATGACGATTATATTTCTGGAATCTCTTCTGTCAACTTTCTAGCATGCTTGAGGCTGTTGAGTTGAAAGATTCATAATATATAAAAATTACTTGTTAGCTTGACACCTATAGGGCTGATTTATATGGCTTGCGTCTGAGATGTTAATTAAGTCCCTTGCTTATTACCTTGAAAATTATTGGTTGTTTTTATTTAATTGATGCTTTTGTTTCTCAGTTGGCAACACTTATTTATAAGTTTAACAGCTCTTCATCACATTGCTCGAATATGTCCGTTCATTGTTAGAGCATTTTTCAGATGTCAATGTATCTTGTCTGACCTGGTGGAATTGGGGCTGACAGAAATTTTAGTATTTGAAATTTAGATGATGTTAGAACTCTTAAATGCGACTATAGTTGTTAGAAATCTGTTTTTTTTTTTTTTTCCCTTCTTTGTACAATGAAAGCTTGACCGGCTAAATCAAAGGACGGTAATGATTAAACCAATATTGCAGGTCTCGCGTTCACACCTAAACATGCACCTAAATTTTCTTAGCTACTAATTTAACGGCAATTTCATCTTCTTGAAACAGAAATAAATCCGAAGGCTATGTTTATGTTGCTATGCAAGCATTCTTAGAAGAAAACTTTAACAAGATTTACAGATGAGGTCCAGAATATGAAATTTCAAAGGCAAATTTATTTGAATCAAAAGCACTTTAGGTAACTTGCATATTGAGAACTCGAGGACAAAATGTAGACACACTCATATGTTCCTGAAATCTTCACCTACTGTTGGTAGATTTCTTGTGCTCCCCTGCAAAGGTTCGAGTAACGTGTGCTATGATTCAGTATCAAGTTTCAGACTCTCAGTGTACGTTTATGTTATTTCTATTTGGACTATTTTTTTTTTTTTTTTCACTCGTCTGTATCCTATATATGCCAAATTGGCTAGAAATTCAGAGCTTGGTAACTATTTGCATGTGTTTCTTGCAATAGAATTGTGGGCACATCACATATATGCCAAGTTGGAAAATTCCTCCTCACTCAAAAGCAAAAGAACCAAAAATCCTCCACCATTGCTTGTAAACTCTCTAGTACTCGATTGATCTCATCTCTAGATCTTTCTTTTGTGGAAATAATTGCATCCTGAAAAGAAAAAATAAATGCCCAATTGCTATAGGATTTAGGAGTCCTGAACTTCAACTTTTTTTTAATAAATTAATCACAACCTATAAAATTTTTATCAAGTTTATTTTCGAGTCACATTCTAATCAATTAAAACTAATGTATACTTAGCTTTATTTGAATGCCATTCTGGCCCAAGCATATAGACATACGTACATATCAATATATATAATAATTTATAAAGTTATACTCTTTCAGTTTCTTTTCTTTCTTTTTGTTTTTAAGCATTCGGGAAAGAAAATAAAAAGAAAAGAAAAGAAAAGAAAAAACCGATTTATTGCTAGCAACAATATTGTATTGGGGTACAATATTTTTGTTCAAATTTCTCTTCTTGAACAATTGAGGTTCTGGAGGAGGGGACCATATGTAGCAACAGCTTTCATTCCATATGTAGTACATATGCATGCTCTGGCTGAAAAATAGGGTTTCAGAAACTGTTTCTTGAAATGAGAGCAAGCAAATTTTTCTTTTTATGAAACTTCATTTCCTATTTTCTTCAATTCTCTGCAGGAAAGCATTGGTGAAATGTTTCTTGTAGCAGACATCAGCTTCATTATCTAGCTAGGTGTGCCCTAATACAAGACCTTTGTCTTAGTGTCCTTAGATCAGGGACCAGTTCCTAAATATATAGTTTGTTCTTGATTTCAAACTTCTATAATAAAAAATCATTATTTTGCTATTTGAATTGGTTGTAATTATATTAAATTTTCTCTTGGAAAATATCATTTTTAAAAAAAAAAAAAAAATAATAAATAAATTCCGACCTCATAACAAAGCCGCTATAATCCAGAGAGAATGTGTAGTAGTGTCCGAGCTAAACATAGAAAAAAAGGATATATCAGCTGTTGTTTTCCTTTCGCTTCTACAAATTCTAACAAGTTGTTGCGTTTGTTCTCATTGTTATTACCACCAACATTTTGTCATCAACAGTGTCGACTATGACTCATCGACTAGCAAAACGTGATGAGAGTGACCCAACAACGGATTTGGGTTTCCGATTTCTCTTCTACGCTCTTTTGTTTGTACATTACATTCAATAAAAAAATTCAAAAAAATTTTGTCTGCTTTTTTTATTGATCAGTCCGGTCGGATTCGATTTAATTTCTTATAATCAGTATTCAAAAGATAATAAGAGTAATTTTTATATCAATAAGCTAAACATGAATATATGATATTAATTCGTTCTAAAAAATAATTGAATCTCGAATAACGACTCGTCAAATCGATGTAAATTAAAAAAATTATAACAAGGATGCAGTGGAAGGTTCTTGGTGGATGTTTCTGGTGTTTTGAAGAGTAATATTGGAGTGTAAGAGTGGTGGAGGCAGCGAGACAAGTTATGTTATTACAGCAGATGTGACAAAAAATGCCAATCATCTCGTGATGATTGCTAGCTGTTACTTATACGCTCAAATATTTTTGTCTTGGTTGAATTAGTGCAAGCATATATTGATAGGGAGGGGACCTAAAAATTTATTTAACTATAGTTTTTTCTTTTGGGGGGGTGGGATTGGCATTTCTTGAAAGAATGCAACTTGGAGTATGTGAAATAAAAGAAAACTTTGTATTAGAAAATTGAAATAACTGAATCCAGAGGAGTAATTCAAATTGAAAACTCTCAAAATAAAATTATATTAATGAGAAGAGCACAAGAATGGTTGCATGATAGTAGAAATTTAGGTTGGACAGCCACAATTCAAAGAAAGGAACAATCTTGGATTTGCAAAAACATCTAAATTAAGAATCCAAGTGTTGGAATAGTTTTAGGGTTTGGTGTTTTTGTGTCTCTGTTTGCTTTGGAGATTCCATATATAATATACATCTGACAGCAGTCCTTCATGCCTAGTCTGCTATACGTTTTACGTGCAAGTCTGGGTTTCGATTGGATTCATGTGAATTATTTATTTTTTATTCAAAAATGTACAGAGCATCTTTGAGAAAATTTTAAGTAAACTCCGAATAACACGACTAATGTTGATATCTATCCCTAAAATCATAATATAAATAGTAAAGTTTTTGATATTTTTTTTTAATTTATTAATGTTTTTGTGGGGTTTGAAAGCAAATTTCCATAATAAAGTAAACGAAAAAGGAAAATGGTCAAAAGAAAGTTTGAAGAAGTGGTATTATTGTTTCGCAGGCAACAAGGAGCAAAAGAAAGGAGACATGGTGATGAAAAAGGAGAGAAAATGGGTCACAAACACACAAAAAATATAAAAATAATTGGTGGGGGTTAGGAGCAGAGGGATATATATATAATTTTTACAAAGAAAGTGAAAGTGGTGGGCTTTGTGGTCTTTTCAATCAAGATGTTAAAAAACATCATCATCTATAATGCATTCCAAAGTTAACAAAAAAAGAAAAGAAAAGAGAGAATGGGACCCAAATGTTTGCAATCTCAACTTCACCCATTTGCATCAGGTTAGTAGCTTTGTCAATGACTGTCTTTCGCTCAGTGAACATTTCAATCCAATCTCTCACACTTCTTTTCAATGACCATCTCTTCCTTACCACTCAAAAAACTTCATTTCTTTTGCTTTTTTAACCCTTTTTTCAAAAATAAAAAATTCTAAGTATTTGAGAGGCCAATTCAATACTATCAATTTGTGAACATCATGTTCACTTCCAAATACATCATGATCACTTCTAATTCTAAAGATTTGTTTTTGAATTTTGAATCAAATATTCAACAATAAGAAATGGTCAACAATTTAATTTTCAAAGAGCAGACGGTTCTTAGTAATGACATTCGAATACTGATGATTTACTAAAAAAAGTTCAAGAATTACAAGCCAAAAAATAAATATGTAATTGAGCCTTTTTACATTCATACAATACAACAACAAGCATAAATGCAATTTAATAAGAAATGAAAGGAAAATGATGACTAAGAAATGATAAATAAGACCATGTGTTTGGCTTTCATTTCTCTCTTTTTCTTTGTTTATGTTTGAAATTGAATAGGGTCTCCACTTAATTATTGATCTTCTTTTCATAGAAAGTGCTAATTCATAATATTCCCACTTTAATGGAAGACCATACCAATTAATGTATATAGGCATAAGGGCCATACTAATTATGCCCATTGTCTCACACAAAGCATGTCTTAGCTCTCTATAATTTTTACAGTTATGAAGGATGTACAAAAAGTATTAACATGTTTTGTTTGTAACACTTTTGATATCACCAATTAAACTATATATAGGAACTTCAATTAGGATATGCAAATTATTGATTCTAAAATTAAATTTACATTAATTAATTTTTTTTAATTTTGAGGTAATATTTAGCTTAATATACCTAAATTGATCTAAATATAATAATTTGATTTATAATTAATATCAATAATAAACTTGTAGACCATCAACCTTTGGATTCCCTTACACATCATGACCAACTTTTCTTTGGTGGTTTGCTTGATGAACCAATGTGTCTCATTTTAGGATCTATTCGATAAAATTAATTACTTTAATAGCTGTTAGTTGTTTAGTGATACTTAGCTGTTTGAGTAGCGTTTCATGAAACGCTAAAAGTTAAACGTTATATGAGTTAACTTTTCACAAAAAATTATCATAACCTTTAAAAATTAGTCCAAACGTTATGTTATCGAACAACTTTTTGTGGATCAAACCAATAAAATTTTATAGTCATAAATATCATCGTTTCGATAAAAATCTTTAATTTCATTGGTCTAGTCTATAAATGAGGCATAAATCTGGTCTAAATAAATTTTGTTTCTAAAATTTTTAGTTAACAGATTGAAGATTATCATAGAAGGATATGGTAGACATATAGGGGCAGGATGGGGAGTTAGCTTGAATTTATTATGTAGAATGCCTTATTTGAAGGGCAATACTATAGACTGTGTGAAAGAAATATCATGTGGGTGTCTGTACTTTTGCTAATTGGACAATTGTAGAAGTGGATGAAATAGTTCCATTCAAGTCTCAACCAACTACTATTTGAAACATAATTATTTCCAACTCATTTGCTTATACCCTTCTATATAGTTCATTTGTTCATTAAATTTATGGTCAACCCTTCATTTGTTTGACTCTATGTACATTCCAAATTCCACTTTACCTCATTCTTCTATTTCAAAGCACTTTTCCATATTTAATTAATCCTCATACTATATGGAATTAATTTCCATTTATCTTTAATATATTTGATTTTATTCTAATAATTTGTTTACATTGCAACAATAATGATATACAATAACAAAATTCATATACTTTGTATTTTAGAAATAATAAATTTAAAAGTAATTTCAATAATTATATTCGTTGAGTCGTAATTTAATGTAATATTTATATTTAATGAGTTGTATTTTTACATTATATTTCTTTACGGCTCGCACAAATTCTTCTTTATTAATTAAATTTTTATTAATTTTCCATTTTTGGAGTTATAATTAAGTGACACCATTGTCCAAGTTCAATCAATCTGGCCCAATCATGGTAGGCCATCTGTCATCTCCTCTATGTATCAAACTGCGCACTTTGCTACACGTCAGATTTTCACTTAGACTGTACAGTGCATATGTCAGACTATTACTGTCACTGTATCACTGTAATTTGTTTTTTAAAAGACAAAAGAAAGTGGAGAAAGAAAGACAAAGGAATTCAGACAAAGAAGGGTTAAACACTTAAAATTATATATTTGGATAATTGGCTTAAAAATCTAAGGTTACAGTTCTTACTTATATATGAAGGTTGGATGGAGAAAGGGACAATTATGCCAAGCTGTTACCATTATTTTTGGTCCTTAATCTGTGGACATATTTGTCATTTTCCAGTATTAAAGGGATATGTTCTTTTCCTATGTTTGGTCAATTATGCCTTTCTCTTTTGCTTTGGGCATGACTATTACATGGCTCCTTACATATCCTTATCCCATTCCCTATATGTTGAATGTTGTTTTGGATTCAAATTTCCCTCACCCTCTCTTTAATTTAATTCATCAAACCTTATTTATTCAATTACTATAATTTTTTTAAATTACCCATAATGCTTTTTATAAGTTTAACGCGGCGGATTTTGCCCGTGATATTCACACAAGACATTTTAACTCGTGAAAATTGTATCATATATACATAATTTGGGCCAAATATATTTTTCATTTTTTTCTTATTTTTGTTCCTTAATTGATAGATTTTAGATATAAAAAATAAATAAAACTCCTTTTTTGTTAATTAAATTTTGAATAGTTTCATGGGTCCCATAATCATTGTATTTTTCAACAAATGTTGACAATTATTGGGCAAGAGATTCTCTCACTCCTTTGAGTAAATGTTCAAATTGTGACATTGACAAACTCTAATAAGAAACAATATATGATTAATCAAATAATTAACTTAAGCTTCTAAGTGTGAGCTGAAAATGAGTTTGTTTGTATTATTAGGGTTTTGATTCAACAATTCAACATAATAAATTAATATTAATTATTATAACAAAACACATAAACATGCTTAATCTAAAATGGTCCTACAACAAAATCTATCTTAAGAAATATCAAAAGTATCTCTAATCTATTGTGTTAAGTTTAATACTGCTTACACTACGACAAACACTTTCAGCGCAGATTTCTCTATTCATAAGGGTCGAACACCAAATTTCTTATTTAAGGAACTTGAATGGAAAGCATGAGTTCTTTCAACTCAAACCAACCCTGTTGATTAAGAATTGTTATTGTTATTTTGGTTATTAATGTACATGTGTAATGTAAGAGTACATGCAACCAATTTGAACAAAGCATGCTAAGGTGAAACACTTTCTCAATAATACCGTTATGGATGAAATAAAAGTGCGTTTGGTAAATTGACTACTTGAGGTATAGAAATGGCAGCTTTTGCTTTTAAAAGTTTTACTCGTTTTTGAATAGATTTTAGGTGTGGGAATGACTGGCTGTCTACATAAGGGGGAAAAAGAAAAGAAGAGTCTTTGTGATTGTTAGTTGCTAGTTGCTAGTGCATGCCCATTTGGATGGAATCTATAAAAGTAATCTCCAACATTTACAGCAAAAAGAGTGACCACATTTGCACATTCTACTAAATACTTTAAACACAAGCATAATGTAAAAATCAAAATATTTTGAATCCTATATTGGAAGGTAACTCTATATTAACGGATCATAAAATAACTGAAATAACTCAAAATTTCTCATTGTCTACATTTTCTACGAACATTCCTGATTTTAATGTCCGATCTTGATCTTAAGTACATAGCATATTGTACTTCATTGCTTTATTTATCAAAATTTTTTAAAGAAAAGTGTTATCTAAATTTTAAATCTAACTTTTTTTTTAAGATAAAGTAAATATTCGACTTAAGATTTTTTTAAATTAATGAGAGAATACATAATAAGATTTAAATTTATCATAAATTATAATAAAAGTATTTGCCTACAATCATTCAAAACCACTAAATTAAACTTTGGATCCAAAATGCCAAGAAACAGAGCTACTAAAGGGTTAATGGTCCTAAAGAATTGTGGGTGACCAAAAACTACAATACCACCATCAATATCGAGCCCCAGATTGAGCCTCGAGATTCTCACATTCTCACAAAATAAGGGTAAAATAAAAAAAAAAGAAAAGTGAAGGTTTTGGGTCTTTTACTTTATGGCCAAACTCAGGGAATGTCTGATTCCCCATTGTGAAGAAAATTTAAGAAATTTTTTTTTGTGCACATTTTCTTGATAACCTAATAAAGTACACACAGATATGAACAATTCTCACCTCCAAAACCCATCTCTAGGCCATAACATGAACACTAATGACTCACTAACCCATAAAGGAATTTTGGTTTCACAGTATGCATACAAATATTAGAAGATATTATTTTAGTAATAATTGCCATTTCTCATGCCTAGTTGCTCCTTTTATTTGTTTATAAAGTTTAAAAAATATAAAATTCACATGTTTATCCTTACCAGGCCAATGCATGATTAACTCAATAATGAGAATTTCCTATTCTCTCCCTGCTTTAAGAATATTTGTCTAGATTTTGTTACTTTGTTTCTTTTAAGATTATGGCCTATATATATAAAATAATTATTTATTATATATATAATATTCATTTCTTTAACCTACTGACTCATGGTGACAGGCACGCTAGTTCCCTTTATTATACAACCAAATGAAGTGGTTCTTTTCTTGTGTGTGAGACTGACAAAAGATTTTAGTGAATGGATTTCTGGCATGGAAAGCAAGAAGTGGGTTCGAACCTAAGAATTACCTTCAACAAGAATAACTCATTTCAAAGTTGGTTTCACTGATATTGTCCATAGAATTTGAGCATTCGGTTTCTCTGTTTCTTGCACAATATTCTACTTCAATGGATATGAGAAGAAGAGTAGTTTTCTTTTATTTTGTCACTCTCTTTTCGTTTTGGACCACTGCAAATGGGTTGTTATCTCCTAAAGGTGTAAACTTTGAAGGTAAATATTATAGAGTTTCTTCCTTTTTGTCAAATATGAATGTGTTTCTATGTTTTTTTTTTGCTTCAAATGAGGGGAAAAATGGGGGGTTTTCTGATATGGTTTATTTTTATTTCAGTGCAAGCTTTAATGGGTATAAAAGCTTCTTTACATGATCCTCATGGGGTTCTTGATAATTGGGATGGTGATGCTGTTGATCCTTGTAGCTGGACTATGGTCACTTGTTCTCCTGAGAGTCTTGTCATTGGCCTGTGAGAACTCTAAAATCTCTAGTTTTTAGTTTTCTAAAAGTTTCATAACATGACATTTAAGTTAAATAGCTTATATTAAATCAAAGTGTATTTATTTGCTAAAGATGGTCTTATATTAATGCAGGGGAACTCCAAGCCAGAATTTATCTGGTACTCTTTCTCCAAGCATTGGCAACTTAACAAATCTTCAAATTGTGTAAGTACCCATTATCTGATAAACGGTTTTAAGGGCTTTTCCTTCTCTCTGAAAAAATTGTTTCTGGTCTTCAATTTGTGGTTTCTGTTTATCTTTGCAGGCTTTTACAGAACAACAATATTACAGGACCAATTCCTGCAGAGATAGGGAGGCTATCAAAGCTTCGCACACTCGATCTTTCTGACAATTTCTTCACTGGGGAAACTCCTTCTTCTTTGGGCCGCCTAAGGAGTCTCCAATACATGTAAGAACATTTTATTTTTAAATCTAAATATGAAAATTAATAATTCTATCTGTCATATGTATTTTTAGGAATATGCCACATCTGAGTATAAATTTTTTTTTCTTGGATCGTTTGAACCTGATATAGGAGGCTAAATAATAACAGTCTTTCTGGAACTTTCCCAATGTCATTGGCTAACATGACCCAGCTTGTGTTTCTGTAAGTCTAACGACCTATTATTGTGCATTAATGGTTTATATGCAGTTATCGTGCATTAGTGATTTATATTTGACATTGTCTCATTAAAGAAGGTTTTGTCTGTTGATTTCAGTGATTTGTCTTACAATAATCTAAGTGGCCCTGTACCCAGATTTCCAGCGAAAACATTCAAGTAAACTCTCTCTCTCTCTCTCTCTCTCTCTCTCTCTCTCTCTCTGTGTCTGTCTCCTTCCTTCTTTGTCTATGATTCTCTAGATTGTTAATTGTACACTCAATTGCATTTCTTTATTATTGCAGCATCGCTGGGAACCCTTTGATATGCCCAACTGGGTCTGAACCAGAATGCTTTGGGACAACACTAATGCCAATGTCTATGAACTTGAATAGCACACAAAGTACGGATACTTGAGAAAACACCTTTTTTTTGTTTTCTTTCCATAATTTTCTATGTAGAAGCTTAGGCTTGCGCTTGAGTTGATTCTAACCTAAATATCTTTTCATTTTAAGGTGCTTTACCTTCTGGCAGACCAAGGAATCACAAAATAGCGGTTGCATTCGGTTCTGGTGTTGGTTCTGTCTCACTCATAATTCTTGTGATTGGATTACTTCTATGGTGGAAGCAAAGGCATGATCAACCGACATTTTTTGATGTTAAGGGTGCGTAATGAGTGATTCTGTTTTTTTTCTATAATTAACATTGAATGGCTAGTTAATCACTTTGATGAGTCCTAAATTCTTTTCAAAACATTAGACCGACACCATGAGGAAATTTCTCTTGGAAACTTGAGGAGGTTTCAATTTAGAGAGCTTCAAGTAGCAACAAATAACTTTAGCAACAAGAACATACTTGGAAAAGGAGGCTTTGGCAATGTGTACAAAGGAATTCTCCAAGATGGAAGTATTGTTGCTGTCAAGAGGCTAAAAGATGGCAATGCTGTTGGAGGAGAGATTCAATTCCAAACTGAAGTTGAGATGATAAGCTTAGCAGTGCACCGAAACCTCCTTAGGCTATATGGATTTTGTATCACACCGACAGAAAGGCTTCTAGTCTATCCATACATGTCAAATGGAAGTGTAGCTTCTCGTCTTAAAGGTGACACATTTTTGCTTTTAATTCCAAAGATGGTTTTACTAAGCTTGTTCGGCATTGAAATCAGAATTGCTTTTCCAGAAAAACACAGTTTTAGATGCTGTCCAATAAACTGGTTCTGGAGTGTTAACTTTAGTGATTTTCTCAATAGCAACTCAAACAACATGCGGACACACTAGTCTTAAAATGCTACCTTCAACAGATGAAATCATATAAGTGATCCATCCTTCGTTTTTTTGCAGGAAAACCGGTTTTGGATTGGGGGACGAGGAAGAGAATTGCGTTAGGAGCTGCAAGAGGACTATTATACCTCCATGAGCAATGTGATCCAAAGATTATCCATAGAGATGTTAAAGCAGCAAATATATTGCTTGATGACTATTGTGAGGCTGTGGTAGGGGATTTTGGATTGGCAAAGCTTTTGGATCACCAAGATTCACATGTTACTACCGCTGTTAGAGGCACAGTTGGACACATAGCACCAGAATATCTTTCCACAGGCCAATCTTCTGAGAAAACAGATGTTTTTGGATTTGGTATTCTGCTTCTTGAGTTAATCACTGGCCAAAGAGCACTAGAATTTGGCAAAGCAGCTAACCAGAAAGGAGCCATTCTAGACTGGGTGAGCACAATATCTGAGGCACCATTTAGAATTTAGGAATTTTGAAAAATCCATCTTTTGGCTCAATGAAGAGAGAATAAAATCCCTCACTCACTAAAATTTTTGAAATCCCCACATAAGAGGTGGCTTTTTGTGAAGTCCCTCATTATATTGAATGAGGAATTTTCTAAATTATTTTTTCAGTATTTTAAGAACACCCTTTAATTTTATATATTTAGCCTCCATACTAATAAAGTAAGATTGTAGAAATCCATGAAACAGAAAACTCAGTTCTTTAACTTCATGAATTTTCACAAATAACTTGGATTTTAGAAACCCTCAAACCAAATATACCTGTAGTCAATAGATAGTTCTTGCTTCTAGATCTCTTCAAAATTTTCCAACTAACTTGGTTCACATTGCTATAATTGCAGGTAAAGAAGATTCATCAGGAGAAGAAGCTTGAAATGCTTGTAGATAAAGATTTAAAAGCTAACTATGACAGAATTGAACTTGAAGAAATGGTACAAGTGGCACTTTTGTGCACCCAATTCCTTCCAGGCCATAGACCAAAAATGTCTGAAGTAGTTAGAATGCTTGAAGGTGATGGACTTGCAGAAAGATGGGAAGCTTCTCAAAGGGTAGAAGCAACTAAGTCTAAACCTCATGAATTCTCTTCATCGGATCGATATTCTGATCTCACTGATGACTCTTCATTACTAGTTCAGGCAATGGAGCTTTCTGGTCCAAGGTGAATTCTTTGCAAAATGTTTCATATATTTTCTTCTTATTTTTTTTCTTCCATTTTCAAAGAGACTTAGAATGTTAGAAGAGCAAATTTATAGGTGAAGAAGTTTTGTAATAGTGCAAGCGTGATTGAAGTTCTATGTTCTTTTTTTTTTTTTTTTTTTTTTTTTTTTTGTTTTTTTTGTTTTGTATAATAGGGGTTATATTCAGAACTCTAAAGGGTTTAAATGTTTTTACTGAATTGTACAGATTCTGTTTGCCAAAACTGACAATTTAATGGAAAAATTTATATGTATTTGTATTCTGATTTGAGTGAAATTTTTTATGAGGAATCAAATTAACTTGTGACCTTTATATGTTCAATATACTATACTCATAGGATGTTGCAGTCAATGCACCAGACTTTCTCGCTACAGTATTTGGTATTGTGCTATAACCAATATGCTGATATCAAATTGAAAAATCAAATTAAGCAGAACCCTAATTAAAAAATCAGATTGAGCAAAACTCTAATTGACACGACACTAAATAAGCCTTCAATTTAAATGCATTAGCAAGCTTAATTGTGTGATATCGTACTTAACGTTAGTGTCCCTTTTCTTTCTTACCATAGTAGAAGATATAACCTACAATTAATTTTACATGTAATAGTACTGTGACGGAATATAATAAATGGAGTAAAAGGTCTTAGATTCGATCTCTCTGGCCATGGAAATTTTTACCAAATTTGATGAATTCGGATATTTATATTGTGTAATCCAAGGAGGTTTTCTGGCTCATTGCACCTTCCAATAATATATGAACAAAATAATTGAAACAGTTGAGTAAACAGTAGTCGAGTTGCCCAAATAGTAAGAATAAGGAATACCAATTCAAGTTGTTGCTTGTTGATATGTTAAAGGAAAAGCAGAGTGTAGACAGGTTGGAGAGGACTGAACAGGGGAATTAATTGGATTCTATTGCATACATTCTGTTCACATCTACAAAATCAGACAAAACATCATCAGTTCTTGCTTAAATTTTGCTCCGGGGTTTCCACGGAAGAATTGCAATTTGCACATTTCTTTCTGAAAAAATAATATTTAGGTTTTCACATGAATTTTCATGTACTATTCAATGATGGAGCATTTATAATAGTGTTTTGAATTTGAAGGACCGGATTATAAAATATTTCATCACTTCTTTTATCAATTGATGAAATGCTAGATAAATAGCTGATAGCTACTAAGCAACTACTAAAACAGTCGATTATGCCGAATAAGGCATAATAGCAATATGTACCAAGTTATGGACCAACTTTCGCACTGCACTTGAAGTCAATCTCTTGGATATGTTCAAAGATCGAAAAAAATTACACTTCTCAAAATCCCCATTTTGTTGTCTTGCGATTAATATGATCCGTAAGCAAACCCACTTTACCAATCCAACTAATGACGTTCTTGACTTCCCTTGGTTTTGAAAGCAAATTGCTTCTGCTACTCAATAATTTTCCTGGTTTTCCTATGGCGAAATAGCATTTCAAATTTTCAGGTACAATTCTATATATTGAATCTTTAAATGAATCAAAGTTGCTACAAAGTTTTTTTTTTTTTTCTGAAAAATTAAAATAAATAAACAAATGAAAAGGGAAGAAAATTTTTTTACTCTTCAGAGTGAAAAGTTAGACACAGAAAATAAACAAATAAAAAGGGAAGAAAACATTTTTTTACTCTTCAGAGTGAAAAGTCAGGACACAGCAACAATAAGGGAAAAGTAGAAAAGTGCTTAGAAAGAAAAGATCAAAAGAATATCTGCCAGAAATAAGAAAGAAAAGATCATGATTCATGGGAAGCTTGGATGAAAGGTTGAGAAGATATAGAAAGCTCAATTCATCTCCATGACACAGATAGCCAGCCAAAAAGCACTAGTTCATTAACCACAAACAAGCTAGAACAAGCATTTATCACCAGGAGCTTTAAATAGCCCATGAGCCAACTGATTTCAAACTCTAATCGTGAAAATATTCTTTTCACTGCAATTTGATGCTAAGAAGCATATGCTATATACTTCTCAGCGAGAAATGCAGATATCCAGATAATCCACCTTGAAGCATATCTGTAATTATTGTATTAGATGGGTATAGAAAAAAAAAAAATCATTTGCTTATAGGTGAGAACCATAAACAAGCATCACTAGTTTATGTCAAATACATCACAACAAAGTTACATGCAAGAGACTTTAATGGTTGCCATTGTTTTTAAATTACAACATGAAAAACCTACAAAAGAATATCAGAAATGCCTTTGGAGGTTTGAAGAAGGAAAGCTTACAGGGTTAAGCTTGTAAATTTCACATGTTCAGAAGCCCGGTCGAGTTGCTGCAACAGTAATTCTGAAATCCTTTCACCGCCGCTGTACTTTACAATAGTCATTGATTCCAGCATTGGCGAATGAGCAAGCAAAAACTTAATGAATTCCCATTCAGTTCCTGATCCAAAGATGCCTCTAATCTTCACTACTTTGAGTTTGTTGAAATAAAAATCGCAGATACACTGTGCTCTGACAAAATCAGTAACTGCTGTATGTTCCTGACTAGAAGTGTCAACCTACACAGAATAACAAGGTAGAAGTCATCTTCATCAGCATGTGAATCCCATGCCAGCATCAAACTTAGATCATTAATTGGTTATATACTTTGGTCCTTCTATTTCAAAATTAGCTATTTAAGCCTTGAGATTTGTTAATAACTCTGCACTTCAGTCCTTTATTATAAGAATACAAAATTTTCATCACATTTAGTCCCTAATGCTTTAGATTTATCCTTCAAATTTTAAATCAATTTCTAGAGCCAATGTTAATTAATTTTAAAGCACTTTAGTCTCTAGAAATCCTTTAAAACCATTTACATTTTTACCAGTGACCAGAAGTACAGGGACTGAAATTGTTATTTTGAAATAATAGGGATCAGGCAAACCTCAGCATTTTTCTTTTTTTTTATCCTTATTTATTTCTTGACCACCAAAAACTCACTGCTCAAAAAATTATAATAGCTGTCTGCCAAATAACTCACCGTGATAAGAAGTTCTTTTAAATTTGGGGAGCTTCTAAGAATAGAAATAGAAGCCTTAAGGTCTCTCAGACAGGTAAATCTTACTTCTCTTAGATCAAGGGCCAAAAGGCAGTTGAGCATGGTAGGAAGTCTTTGAGGTACATCATCATTAGCTAGAAACTAGATGCAAAGCATGAAATAATATTGCATGAGATGTTTTATTTATTCTAAGAATTTGAAAGAAATCAATTAATATAAATAAGGATATTTATAATCAGAAAAATCCTGAACTATGGTGGTTTTTACAAATTTAACCAATTCTTTTAATGTTTGCAATTACAACTTCCATCCTGTATCTGTTATGAAATTATTGTTAGTGGGACCCATGTTTTGACAAATCAATACCATATCACCGTGCAATGTCCGCAAAAAAAGCTAAATAACTATAAAAAAAAAGCCTGAATTTCATCTGTTTTAACAATTTTAGCCAATTTTTTTCTTTTTCTAATTTTGAAAATATCATATGAGTTATTTCATAGTATTTACATATAAGTACTTAACAAACAATTAATTATAGTTTAATCATGTAAAATAATTAATATATTATACAAAAGTAAGAATTTAATTCAAGTAAAAAAAATTTGATTTCAAAACACTAAAATAACATTATAAACACACAAATACATTATATATTTTCTATTTAACTTAAATTTCCAATTTTTAAATTAAAAAATAAATTATTGTAATCCAAAATTTAATTTTAAAATAAATAATTTTTAAAATATAACAAATTGAAAGAAAAAAAATAAATTCATATGACAACAATTGTCAAAACTAAAAGGATCGGCTAAAATTGCAAAAATGACTAAAGATCATGCTTTTTCAATTTTTTGACTCTTTCTTAGCTGACGTGGCATGGTGATGAGGCAACGATGGTGACAAAACATGGACCCTACTAACTGCAAGGTCAACAACTTTTAAAATATATTGGAGGTTATGATTATAATGAAAAAATAAATTCACGGCTATAATCGTTAAAATTAAGATAATTTGTTAAATTTGCAGAAATGACCATAGTTCAAGATTTTTTTTATCATTTACCCTATAAATAAATAATCTCAAACAAAGGTTTCAAGTATAAAAATAATACCTCAAGGAATTGACCATACAAACTGAGCTTTTTTATACCATCTAGACAGCCCAAAACTCTGACTAAGTTGCAAACTTTCCCTTGCTCATGACGCCGAAGAATAGCATGTCCATACATAGGAATCATGCGAATATCAACAGTAGCTAGAAGCGAAATTCTTCCAAGACAGATATCTTCAAATTTAGAATCTAGTTTCAAGTATTTTATGTTTGGGTTGTGGATCCTTACAAAAGATAAATGATCAATATTCCATAGTGTCAATTTCTCAAGGACAGGGCAATTGCAGATTAAACTTTCAAGCGTATCACTCACTATAAACGAATGACTAAGCTGAAGGCTTTTGAGGCAATCAAATCCTCTAAAAAAAGTAGGAAGCTTGAATATACAACCATAAAGCTCCAAGCAATTAATCTTTGGACAGGAAAAAACACAGGAAGGCAGCTTAAAACGCTTTATGAAACTGAAGTCCTGAATTATTAACTCCTTGATTCCTTTCTCTGTTAGAAAATCTATCCATTGATCTAAATCAGAGTAGTTTGGACAGCAATATGTTGCAAGCTTGAACTTCTCTATTGGACCACTGTGATAGAATCGAACCTTGTCAATGATTTTCATAATTTCTGCCCATCTGGCTACTTTGTCTGATAAGGAGCTTTGTATGCATTTATCATCGAAAACAAACTGAGAAAGGCCAGTCCACTTATATCTCCATTTCCTTGATAAGATACTAGTCCTTGCGGCCTCTCTTAGCGGCAGGTGCACAAGGATGCTGTCTAAAACATCCCACGGTAGGTTACTTATCCTATCTATCTTTACCTGGTTTTCAATTTCAGGGGGCCTGAGATATTTCCCTAGATTGTTCATCCGTTATTTGGCTGAATTTAAAAAAAAAAAAAAAATATATATATATATATATCTAATAAATAAATTGGAATAGGTTCGTGAGAGAGAGAGAGCACAATGACCTGCAAAAGATAATTTCTCTCGTGCATAAAAATTATTAAGTCAATAAAAGAAGAGAAAAAGGAAAAGTTATGAGCTAGAAGAAAGGAGAGTATAAAGACGATAACTGCAAACTCGTAATTTCTTTTTGTACTGGTAAATGATATTTATGTGGAAAACGACTTCTAAGCCAAAAAGACGAGAAATACAAGAGAAAAGGGGAAAAGGCATGCAAGCATTTCCTATAGCGTAGGAGCGTCAGTGTGAAAGAAATCAGAAGCGAAAAGTATGAGACTAGGCAAATGCAGCTGAAAATCACTCAATTTCATGTGTTAATTCCCTGTTTGAAAGAGAGCCAATTCTGGTATGCAGACATAATAATTGTACTCATAATTTGTTTGGCTGAAAAGAATTCTAGCTCACCGTAGATCAGTTGTAAGTGGAGGACAGAAGTAAGGTTTCATGTCTAACTTAACAAATGCGGACACCATTGTACCTCCCTGACCGTGAATAGTCACTCATTTCTGAAGTTCAGTGAAAGTGAAACAATAAGCATACAATTAACAACAAACAAGTCTCGTCAGGTCAATATAATCAGAGGCCAAACTCCAACGTGAACATAATTATGACACAATTTCTACAACGTTTATTATGATGAGAAGATATTCTTCCGATTATAGTAAACTAGACAATCAAAAGAAGTGTTCGGGGATACACCCACTACCCCCCACCATGGTATTACTCCTCAAACAGAATTTGGCCTAAATTGACTTAAAGTATCGAGGATTTTAAGCTCACCAGCATACACCATCTTGTTTTATGCCTTCTCAGAGTTAAAATAATAATATACTTTGTAGTTTACAACAATCACGCACATTCAAGTTCGTCAACCAATTAATAAACAATTTCAATTTGAACATACAATTTATAAATGGTGTTGAAATGAGAAACATAATTGAATAGAAAACAACTGCAACGAAGTTTTGCAAGGATAAAGGATCAAACAAGAAACAAATTTCTTGTCATTGGGGAATACCAAGAAAAGGAAAGAAGAAAGAAAAGAAAAATTAAAAATAACAACAATCAATAATAATTACTTAAAAACAAGCAATTAAAAGCAAATATTCATCATCATTTGGAAGACTGAGATAAACCCAATTAATAATGTTATAATATGAAAATGGGTTTCTCCTTTTACAGAACAACAAATAAAAATCCCCGAATTTCCTTTCCTACTTTTTCAAAGGAAGCAGAAGAATCATTTCGTCTTTTTTAGCAAATTTTTTTACTAATTCTCAACATTCTGTCAATAATCAGAACTAATCCACTTCTTAAAGCTTCCATTCTCAACAGCACCAAACAGTGATTCAAGTTGATCAGAATTAGAATCCAAGCTAAACATACAATATTCATTTATTGTATTTACTGAAAAAGAAAGAAAGTGAATAAGAGAAGCTGAAGAAGTTACCTTCAGTGTAAAAACTGGCGATCGGCGACCGGCTATCCACTATCAGCGACGACTGAAAGTGTTTCTGGGGGACCCAATGTGAAAGAGGAGGTTGGTGTTCTCATTTCTGTCTATGCAACGTTAATAGATTCGTTATTTTTAATATTTCGTTAGCTACAGTAATTAATTATTCTCTCATATTTTTCTTCAATTATGGCATCAACATCCACTTTTAAAAAAATTACTTAAAATCCAATTTTGGAATTTTTATTTTCCAGAATATTTTTTAAATCTATGAAAATGGAGTAATACCCTCCCAGACACTTTAAATCTATTATTCAAATACATGAGAAATTATCTCATTATTCTGTTCAATTAATAAATTTACACTTAAATTTTAATTATGCATAATGAATTTTTCTGAAATCATTAAAATTTTCTACTACCACATGAGAAATACTGTAAGCCTTTATGATTATTATTATTATTATATTTTTAAATATCAAATTTCTAGATAACTTTTTATTAGTTAAAATTATAAAACAAGTTTTTTCTTAAAAAATTGAATATTTTATTCTTTTAGTGTAAATTGAAGGGACAAATTATATAAAAAGGGTGAAGTGATTTTTCTATTTATAAATAAATTAGATTTTTGTGGGTACCTTACATGACTAATATATTTAAAGAGAATTTGAATATTAATTAAATATAAATATTAAAATTTTAAATTAATTTAGAACGAGCACGTGTATTTAAAAATTTTAACGGGTACCCGTTTCCCTCCAATGCCTAGTTGAGCTACACTCTCTAGCTGGTCTCACTATTTGCTATTCTGCTTCCAATCGAACTTGCAATAGAAAATCAGAAATCAAGAAAATGGACTTCAGGCCCAATAAATGAGGTACAGAGTGAACTGGATTTTATTCGAACCCTCTCGACAAATTTTGTTTGAATTCAATTATAAAAAAAAGAAAAGATAAATAATAACTTTTAAAAAATTATTTTTAATTTACTTAATGTATGAGACGACTTATACAAAGTGTGACCAAATTGTAAATTTGAACACTTACTCTATCATTTCAAGTAGATGTTTTCGAATTTTCTTCCATGCAAAACAAAACAATTGATGGGTCAAAATCAAAAGATCACAATGGATATGTATCGATGTCTTCTCCTTACCACAGATTAATTTGCCTTAGCAGTCGACAGATTATACATTATAATATTTATTTCAACACTTATCTCCTACATTAGTTTTACCCTCTGAAAGTCACATTTTACTTTCTCAACGTTAAGGTTTCATTCCAAAATTCTTAGATTTGTGCTACCTTATTTATGTTATATTTCATTTTAATTCATCAAGTGAGACAAATATTTTTTGGACATCAAAAAATGGAAATTAGATCCACGTTTTGGGCTGGAGGGATTATAATGTAATTACGTAGCTTTTCAATGGACCATAGGCTGTACACGAGGGGATCAGAACAGTCGTCTTAAGTCTAGCCAACATGTGGTCGAGGTGCATCCTAATCCATATGGCTTGTTTCGTGGCAGTGCACCATTGGCTGGAGGTATTTCCATCGGGGGTTTTCTGAGTCAGCTTCCCCTCTTTATGTAAGGAAGCCATTTGGTTTCCACATCAGCACTGTTTAAGTTGAAAAGGAAAGCAAAGTGCAGCGATACAAGTCAGCATTGATGACATGCTGATGTGTTTTCCTGTGGCACCCTCAATAGCTTTTTTGGCCACTCAATAGCTTTAATCTCAATGTAATGTATTTTAAGTCTAAAATTGCATATTCATTAACTAAAGGGAAAATCATAATTTTGTCTCTATAGTTTGCTATAAATAATAATTTTATCCTTATATTTTTATAAATACATTACGATATTCCTAATATTTGCCCTGTTACATTAGTTCATCCTTTCATCTAGTTTAGCCGTTGAAAACATAAAAAAAGATAATATTAGCCCTCAGCACACAAACTTTTCACTCTCTTTCTCTCTGTCGAGCGACTCTATCTTTCTCTTTCCCCCCAATTTCGGCCACCAAACTGAGGAAGGGAAGAGGCGGTCGACTCATCTCATGTCACTAGTCAAGTCTCTGACCTCCTCTTATGTAGAAAGAGTATTTGTTGATGCAATTCGAAGCTATTTTCCTTGAAGTTTTCCTCTTTCTCCTCCGTCGAGTGATCTTAGCTCTCTCTTTCCTCCCTGATTCTGGCCACCAAACTAATGAAGGAAGGAGGCGATCGACTCATCTTGTGCTGCTAGTCAAGTTTTTGGCTTCCTCTCACACGGAAAGAGCCTCCATTGACGGGAATCAAAATAATATAATGAAATTAAACATTAAGAATATCGTAATGTATTTTTAAAAATACGAGAACAATAATATTATTTATGACAAATTATAGAGAACTAAAACCATCAATTCAGTTGACCAACTAAAAGGAAAGAAAAAAATAATAATAAAGAATGGGATACATGCAAGTGGAAGGAGACAGGCTAAGGTGGTTTCCTCTTTGTCATCTTAGTATTGATACTATACCAAATTGGTCAAGTGCATTGTGTGATCTTTTTATTTTTAATACAGTTAACAGTTGATTATAGCATGTGAAATGGTTGTCTTTTTTTTTTTTTTTGCGTTTTCTACAATGCCTTCAAGTAAAATCAAGGCATTTAAATTTTGTAGTAATGTAAACTTTCAAATACACGATAATTCAAAATATTCCATTAAAAATAATAATTTTTTTTAAAGTTTTTTTACAGAATAATAATATTTTTGTCAATATTTATAATATTTTTTAATATTTTATTTGAGCTGAAATGGATGATTTACAAAATAGTAAGTACAATTGTAAATGTTTTGCAATATTTTTAAATAATTTGTAAAAAGTGTTTTTTTTAATGTGGCCAAATTATACAATAATAGCTCCCATGCCAATGTTTTGTAACACTTCCTAATAAGTTATAAAAAGTGATTGGGTTTGATTTGATTATTCAATGAATTAACGTATTGGCTTAGTTTGGATTTATTTTGAGTTAGTGTTTTTGATTTGGTTTAATTTAATTATTTACTGTATTAATTTATTTTAAATTAGTATTTTTAATTTGATTATTTAATGTATTAATGACTTTAAATAATTATTAATTTTTATAAAATGATAAAATTTAATAACAATGAATTATTCAATTAATGTTTGCTTTATGACAAATGTTTACTCTCAAATTTGTAAAGTAACAAACGTTTGCTCTAACAACCGTCAGCCTATCTTTAACGTTTCCTATAAAAATATTTTCATTTATTTTTTCTAAATGGTATAGTAATTCTTTTTTTTAATTTTAAATTATTTATGGAAAAAGTGTATTGGTCCCTCTTTGTAAATATATTATTCTTGTTTTTAAAGTTCAGAATTTTATATATTTCAACTATTTCCACTAATGGGATATACAGTTCTCATTCAAACTTTTTTTTGTCTTTAACATGTTTTTTAGCGTAAACTATGAAATTATATATATGAAGCATAATTTTCTTTGGTATTGTCACTTAAGATTCCAAATTAATGACATATGTATAATTTAATTGTTTATTTTTGTATTTATTTGAAAATAAAATAATTTATGATTCAATTAAATTATTTTTATTGTAATTGATTAATATAACATTATAGAATTAATGTGTTAAGTAACTATTTATATAATTTTTAATGATATAAATAAACATAATTTATAAATTTTAATAATATGGATAGTTATTTTTTTATATTAAAAAATTAAGTTAAATTAAATTGATAAATTATTAAGTTGAAGATTTATATGACTCTTAATTATTCAAAATAAATTCTTTATTTATGAATTATAATGACACAACCAGTTAATTATCTTTGACATTATTTTAAAAATAAATCAAATTAATGAATACTATCTTTTATTTTATTTTATTTCTCTATAAATTTTAATATTTTTAATCTATATTCCTAAATGCATGCTTATATACTAATTTTTTATTTTAATAATTAAAAATTAAGCTACATTATTAATTTTTTTACTATTCATATATCTTAATAATATTTTTCAATAGCTATAAACTCTATATACGTTGTTTCGAATTTTTGCTCTTTTTTTTTTACCGGTGACCCAATATAACGTGCACTCACATATTAACTTCCTTTTTTAAAAAAAAAGAAATCAATAAATAAATAAACATTGAGTTTTAGTATTCTGTAACTGACGCGTGTACACCGAATCTAATCTTCATGCAAAATGGACCCAAATTAAGTTCGACAACGAAAAGTGTCGTCGTCAAAAAGCGAGTACTTCTTTCTTTCTCTACTCGAGACAGCAACACCCATTACAATAAATGATTCTAAAAGCCAAGCTGCCAGCTCAGACTCAACCTGGACCCACCTCAAAACTCAGCCAACCACAAAGATAATGCAACAACTTTTCAAACCACTAAATTTGTGCCACGTGTAACCCAGTGGATTCTCTTCTCCTCTACAGTTAACCCTCTCTTCACTTACTATCCTTTCACTCATAACTCAGAACACAAATCCCAAAACATCAGCGCTTACAATTGAGCTATGCCGAAGGACGAGAACAACAACGATGGCGGAAGTGGTGGAGGTAGCAACTGGGCGCGTGTCTGTGACACATGTCGTGCGGCTGCCTGCACTGTTTATTGCAAGGCAGACGCGGCCTACCTCTGCGCTGGGTGCGACGCCCGGGTGCATGCTGCTAATCGCGTAGCCTCGCGCCATGAGCGCGTGTGGGTGTGTGAGGCGTGTGAGCGCGCTCCAGCTGCCTTCATATGCAAGGCAGACGCAGCGTCTCTCTGTGCTGCCTGTGATGCGGATATCCATTCAGCAAATCCGCTAGCGCGTCGACACCAACGTGTCCCGATTCTCCCAATTTCCTGTGGCCTCCACAGTCCTCAAGTTGGAAACATGGGTGGGGAGAATACGGAAGACATGTATGTCGAAGAAGGAGAAGAGGAAGTTGGTGAAGAAGAAGAAGATGAAGCAGCTTCTTGGTTATTGTCAAATCCTGTTAAGAATAGTAATAATCAGTATAGTAATAATAATACAAATGAATTCTTGTTTTATGGTGGCGGTGGCGGTGGTGGTGGTGAAGTTGAGGAATATTTGGATTTTGTTGAGTATACTTCAAATGCTTGTGGTGATCAGAATGAGTATTCTGATCAGAACAATTTGCGGCAGCAACACTATGGAGGTGATAGTGTTGTTCCAGTGCAGTGTCTTGAAGCAGGAAAAGATCAAATGATTAATCATCATCAACAATACCATAATTTTCAATTAGGGTTGGAGTTTGATTCCTCAAAACCAACTTACGGCTATAATGGATCAATCAGTCACACTGTAAGTTTTCCTTACTTTTCTAATTGATTCTGTTAATTAAATATCTCAAAACTCCACAGATTGTTTGGTTTGATGAGCTCTGTTTAACTAATTGAGTTAGTTGATTTTTGTTAAATTGTTTTATATGATTATTTTAATAGCTAGTTTGTCTAGTAAATTAATATTTAATTAATCATTTGGTATATTCTTCTTCTACGTGTGATTATTGGAAGGTTAGATCATAATCCAAATTCCATGTACAGGGTATACTTTTTTATGTCGCTTTTCTGCACTTTAGCCCTTTCTTTACCCTTTTCTCTGCTGAAGGGTGGAATCTGAATGCTCAAGCGTTTACCCACTTTTTCCTTTTTCCTTTTTCCTTTTTCCTTTTTCCTTTTTCCTTTTTCCTGAGTCACCATTTGGATTTCAGATTCTATAATATCATCATTTTTTTCTTGAAAAAAAAATAAAACTAAATGTTTCCAGATTCAAATTTATTTTTTCTTCTTTGATTAATATTAACATAAAAGAAGGATACTGTTGTTCTACTGGCACATAACATATGATCTTTGATGCAACAAATTTGCAAGATATTGCAATTCTTAATAATTTCATGAGATTCTTAAACAAAATTCTAAATTTCTTTTCTTTTTCGTCTATAATTAGGTCTCAATTTCTTCAATGGATGTTGGAGTGGTGCCAGATTCAACAATGAGTGAGGTCTCAATCTCACACTCAAGAACTCCAAAAGGGACAATTGACCTTTTCTCCGGTCCTCCAATGCAGATGCCATCCCAACTTAGTCCGCGGGACAGGGAAGCAAGGGTCCTAAGATACAGAGAGAAAAAGAAGACCAGAAAGTTTGAGAAGACAATCAGGTATGCATCAAGGAAGGCATACGCAGAGACCAGACCACGAATCAAAGGCCGGTTTGCAAAGAGAACTGATGTAGAAGTTGAAGTGGATCAGATGTTCTCTACAACATTAATGACAGAAACTGGATATAGCATTGTCCCATCATTTTAAGTCCCGCGTCGAAAAGATAGAGCACTCGTTTAGATGAGGGTTCTGCTATTAATTACTGAAGTTGTAATAGTAATAGTTTAATACATTATGCTTCTGAATTCAATTCATCTCAATTAGAGAGAATCTGTTTTGGTGGGTTTTGTCAATTGTCTTTAATCATAATGCTCTTATCTTGTAAATGCCTGTATATTTATGATCTTGGAATTATAAGCTAAAGAAATATTTAGTCCAATCAATTTTCTCATATGAGAAATGCAAATCGAATTTGGATCAGCACTGATGTTAAAAAGGAGGATTCATTGTTATACCTTTCTGATGTTGGGCTTATCCATTGAGGAAATCCAGCCACCATAGATGTGCAAACTATTAAAAAAGGGAAAGGAAAAAAGTTCAGCCACAGTGGCAATAACCACATAAAGGGAGCAAAATGCAGTAATTTTGTAAAGGAATAGAGATTGTCTGTTGTAATTATTGGAGATTCAAGGAGCTTTACAGCTTTTCGCTGAATCAAACCACTGCTTTTTTTTTTTTTTTGGCCAGAGACGACATCCTGTACCATCAAGCATAGATGCCCAATCCTTTTCTCCACTTAAGTATTCTAGTTGAAGATTCTAATACAAAAGGAAAAGGGAGCTTAGGTTGTGAGGATTTTCTACACAAACAAATAATACAAAAGTTAGAGTCAGAAAAAGAGAACATCATATTCAATTTGTTTTATGATTGCCACTACAGAAGTAGAATGCAAAAAACAAAGTTATTGCTATATTGTCTATGTATGTCTTGTTCTTCTAAGCAAACATTTTTAATCACATAATACAAAAATCATGGTCATATCAGAGGGGAATCAACCAACAGATACACTTGCACCTAGCAGCTGGCCAATTATAAAAAACAACATCCTTCTCATCACGGTATATTTTATCTTACACTCAGAGATTTGATGAAAAGAAGATTGCCCCTTTTGCTGTTATGTGCAAACCAGTGAAACACAGAATTATAGCACACACAGGAGTAATTCAGAGGTTTTTTCTGTGCAGGAGATCACTTCATAGTCTGATACCCCATGCAATTTTATTATATGAACAAAATCTCAGTCAGATGTGCTTCCCCACTTTAAAATTGAAGTCCATATTGAGCTCATGAACCCTTTAGTATCCATTTCTGCTATGTTATATCTCAGGTACAAGAGCTTTATGTCCTTATAAAGCAACTTCACACTAAGATTCTTAATGTCAATGATGGTGTGCTGCAGCCAACCACAGTGTAGACGACAACAAACAGTGACATAACTATCAATGAATTTTGACCAGTTAGGTATCAATTAAGTATCCGTCAACATAAGAGGATTTTTGCATCAAGTGTAACGAAATCCAGTTCATGAAGGTGCAAAAAATGAGAAGGGCAGAGGCTCTAACTTATCTTTAAAGCAGACTGCACTTTTTCACTTTTCTAATTGGAAGACAAAGTTCAGCCATGTGGAAATCAGTCCCTTATACTTGAGTACAGAAAACTATAGTGGCCACTTGTCTACAACTATAGTACTCAAATTCGCCCAGGTTTAGAACATTTGCTTGCTGTCACATTTAAGCTCCAATGCTGTCAATCGGCTAAATTTTATCAATTTCTCCACTGTCATAAGAATTGGCTGCGGATCCTAGCTTTATTGTAATAGGTACTTCACCACCAAAGATAAGCAGAATATGCATGCTCCTTTGGTTATATTAAACTTGGCACCTGTGTAACGTAAGCAAGTCGGCTTCTATATCTAAGCTAAAAGACACGTTTAGAATCCTCCCCACAAAAATTAATCAGGGGTCTAGACCTGGAAGCACATGTTGAATGGTTAGTCTTGGTGCAGCCATAAGGTTATGCTCTGCTGTGGCCTGGATTTCACTGCTCCAAACCATAAAAATTAAGACCCCTTGAAATGCAAAATGTCAGACTGCATGTATCTAATCCTCACCAGAGCATGGAATGCAAAAGCTTCAGGACCTTTTTTGAAGTAAATATTAGTCCCCAAAAAATCTTGCTAGAATTTCCCTCAATAAATAAACAGATTAAGTTCAGTGGATTATAAGTAATAAGAGTATCTTGAAAACTCCATTGGCACAAAGAAAGAAAATTCAAATTTTCCTATGTGACCAAATTCGTAGAAATTCTTTTAATTATATTGTTCTTGATCGTCAACCTTCCTTCAGCATCTCGGTGGAAAAATTGATGTTGTCAATTTCAGAATAATAGTTTTTAGTTTTTGGTAGTTGGATGCTAAAAGGCTAAAGCTCATGAAAATACATAAAGAAAAAAAATGTGGTAGTAGGTTGCACCTTGTAAATAAAGGTTTGCACTTTTGGGATCTGAAAAGATAAAGAGAACACAATTCAGCCACAGAAAGTGGACCATCTGGAGATTTATATCTAAAATTCTTGAAACTTTGTTAAGGCTCTAAATATCCTTGGACAAGCTTACCTTTCCACGAAATCCAGAATGATCTTGGTCCTCAAAATATCAAATTCTGCTCTGCAATTCGTTGAGCATATTTGCTTTTCCTTCACTATGCAAACCAAGATTCTTACAAGCAAACTTATCTACATATCATCAAAACAATCTGGACCAGATATTTTCATAAAGAAGGCCTACTGCTCTTTTGGATGACCATCAGAATTATTTAATGGTCATCCTTGAAAGTGCGAAAGTGTTTTATGCCCTTTTCCAATAGAGATATGCTGCTGGAAGGAAAGCAAGTTAAACCAAAAGAAAAAGACAGAAAGAATACTCCAAGACCACCGTTGGATGGCCAAAAATGAATGACGAGCCACTCAAGCATGAAAACCTTTCTAGTTTTTGCTCACTTCTGAAGCTGATCTAGAAACTCTTAGATTTGGATTACCATTTTCTGCAAGTTCTTCAGCGGGTTTCCGGAAAATATATCTGCCAAATATGCTTTTTTACTAGGTTTCGAATTCAGCATTCAAACCAGGTATATCAAAAAATGAAGTGAAAGATACAGAATAAAATTTTATGATGTTTGATTCCACGTCACCACTTCATCGATCCTGCATGAAAATGGACTGAGAAGAAGGATTTGAAGTGTTAAGCCTAGAACGTGATTTCTGATCCATAGACGGCAAATATTGATTCAAGAACTTTCAATATTTAAATAGCATCAGCTTTCAACCTTGAAATACTTACTTCAGCCCTAACCATTCATAGTTTTAACTCTGGAACATGTGACTCAACCATGCATTTACTTTGCCATTCTAAATATTGCTCAAGACACCATTTTTAACGCTTCACTTTTACTATTAATAAGTCATAAGCTACTTTAAAGCAATGAACAAAGAATTCGACACATTTCTATATGAGAGACTACTCTTTCTTTTTCCCGTGAATAATCTCATATTAAAAAACTAATTTCACTTTGGAATTTCTGATCAAGTCTTTTCATATATCGAAATCTTGAATTTTATGGAGATGGTCCATTGAATTAAAAAAACGTAGCTTATCACTCCAACGATTCCTTAAACAAAAGGCAACTGTGCCGATTAAGCCAGAATGGATTGATTTTCTTGTGAGATGGAAAGAGCTGATGATATTAAGTTTTGGGTCCGGTCCTCTCTTTTATGGAAATGAAAGCTTGCGTCAGCTTCACCCAACATTATCTAACATCCAATCATTGTATTACTATTATCATCATACATCATAAATTATTATTAAGCTTTTATTCAAATTATTTGCGTCAAAAGAATTGCATGGCTATAATTAGCAAATGCAATATGGCAGATCATATGGAATTATTAAGAGTATAATAATTAATTTGTTTATGGTTGAAAGTATTTTTCCGAAATATTTCTTTTTGGATTTTATAGATGAATTTTATTAATTTTATCATTTTAATCAATAATGGATCAGATCATTTAATTTATTTTTCAAATTTATAATTTTTTTAAACTAAACAATCGAAAGTGAAATCTGTGGATTTATGAGAATCTATAAATTTTATATTTCATAAATTCAAATTAGTATTAACCTTTCATTTAGTAGAAATGAAATTGAGTAAATTTTCATATTTGGTATAATTAATTTAAAACATGTAATTGAATTAAATTTCACATGATCATATATGAAATAAATTCATAATTGAAAATGCATTCGTTTTTATTTTCTAAAATATTCTTGAAATAGTAATTTGATAAAAAAATAATAATTATCAATTATATTAATGTTATTTTTATATAATTTTTTATATTTTTATTAATAAATATATAAATAAAAAAATAATATTAATAAAAGTGCTAAAAAACATTAAAATAAAAAACATTATAAAAACATATTTTTTAATTGTTTTTTTTTTTCTCGGAAAAAAAAGAAGAAATAAAGGGTATTTTCGGTTCCCAGTTCCCACTCAAACCAGAATACAAGGAACTTCCGTGTCAACAATTGGGCCCCTCCTATCGTATAATTAGAGTCCAAGAAAGAATAACCATTATCATCATTTATTATTATTTTTTTCCTTCAAATTTCCCCAAAGCAATGGCAATCAAGTAATAACCTCTAAAAACCAATTCCTAATATATCCAATTAACTACTGTTGAACCCTTAATAAATACTATAAATATGTACGACATCATCAAATTCTCCTTATCTTATCTCTTTTGTGCTAATTACAAAAAGATTAGAAAGACAGAGACAAAGAAGGATTAATAATGAGGGCTACAAGAACAAGCATATCACCATCTGGTTCCGCCATTAAAGGTGAAGAATTCAAGCATTGGAACTCTCCTATACCTTATCTTTTCGGTGGATTAGGTCTTATGTTAGCTCTCATAGCCATGGCATTACTTATTCTAGCTTGCTCTTACAAGAAACCATCACCATCAGCAACTTCTGGTTTAGAAGAAGAAGAAGATGATGAAGCAAAATCTCAACACAGTAGACAGGTCAAGTTTCCAATGGAGATGGAGCCAAAGATTGTTGTTATTATGGCTGGTGAACATAACCCTACCTTTCTTGCCAAGCCACTGCCTTCTAATTATTGCACTTGCCAACTTGATGATCAATTACGAGTTTATTAATCATATATTTTTATTATCCATTTCTGTTTGGTGTTTGTTAGAAATTGTTCTCACCCTTTTCTTTTTAGTAGGTTTTTGTTTGCTGTTAGTGTTTTGCGGTTTGTAAATTGATGAGATTAACAGTAATTATATGTTTAATTTTTCTGAATTTTGATCAAGAAATTGTTTTATTTTTTATTATATAGGAGGAATCATTAGGATTTAGGAGTACACAATGAAGATGAAGAAATGATCCTTTGTTCCAATGTATCATTCATAGGTATAGGATGAAGCCCTTTTCAGCTAACATTTAATAATTGGAGAGAAACAACTAAATTTTTTTAATAATTCATAAAGATAAACGGTCCACACATAAATAAAAAATTATTTATACGTCCAATTAAATATATTTTTAGGACTCGGACTTATTTACTGCTCTAGTCATTATTAAAAATAAAATAAAAATTGAAGTGGGTATCGAAGAAAAACTTAATTAAACATAAAAAAGCTGACTTAATAGTGATGGTTAGGTCTTCAACAATATCCAAAATAGTGACCAAATGAGTCTTCCAAGTAACATTTCTTGGATTTGTAGCTAACTAAGTTTGACAAAAACTAACTTCATTATTGGATTGGATTAGGTTACAAAAATAGATGTGGCCACTCGAAATTGCATTTCTTATTTATACAAAAATACTTTTAATATTGGAAGACATAGAAATTTAACTAAAGGGTTAATTATGGAATGGACAAAGGATTAAGTAAAAAGATGAATGTATAGTTTTCATAAACTAAAGGAGAAGTGCATTTGTACATCATCAATGATAGCAACTTCCACTATCCACTTGCTAGGTTTTCTACAGTTTTTCAAGTAAAAAAATGTTTATTTATTTATTTATTTTCCATTTGAAATTGATTGAGATTGATGGATCCTAGTTCTTTACTGGTTTCCTTTTCATACACCATATCCTTTTTTTCTTTTAAATCATCCTATGTTTTACATTTATTGGGGTAAATTTAAAAAGCGGATAAGGCTTTTTTTTAGTCTTTTAAAAGATTTATATTTATAGTTAGATTCGAAATATCTAATTAAAAAAAAAAAAAAATTTAGCCATCATACCTCGTCTATATATATCATGTTAATCCTTCTTTTAATATTATGAATCGGGCAGATTACATTCGAAGTGATTGAGAATATATGTTGGCTTCACCTTGTGAAAAGGTTGCATTTAGTTAGATTCAATTTGTTCTTTGTTTTTAATTAATTCTTTGCAATTCTATAATAAGGAAAGCAAAGCATCTTGTTTTTAGCTATGCTTTAATGTCTTTTTTATAAAAAGGAAATGTGTATGAACCTTGGAAAGATTGAATCGTTTAGCTAACCCTTCAAATGAATAAACAGCCAAAACCTTAATTTAGTCTAATTAATTAATTAATATTCCAACTGAAATATTCTCATTTAGAATGTGTATTTAAGCATAAGATTTACTTGCAAAAAGGAGGGATCCATATCATATGGATTTGAGCTGATATCTCTGTTTTGGCTCCAACCCAAATCAGAATCGAATTGAAATGATTATTTGGAATCAAGCCATTAGTTTCAAGAATTGCAATTAGAATTAAGTAGTAATATGGATCGATAAAATATAAAATTCATAGGTTTCACATTCTATTATTTTAATTGATTTTTAAATACACGTGATTGATTTTTACATGGCATTTATGAGTTAGGTCGGGTGTATTTAGGAACCTGATGCTAAGTTTTTTCTAGATATAAATTAATAAAATAAATATATATTGCTTATTTCTAATCGGAAGTTTCTGTGAATAATGTAAACAAATAAAGGAAGGAGCCATTCAACTTGAACTTGCTATTAGTGGTAGACATGCAAACACATATCTTGACACCACGAAATTTAGCCCTTTCTAACACAAACACAATCATGCAAGACGTGACCAAAAAATTTTTCAACTCAAATTGGTAGTGCCCTTATTACAATATAAAATATATGAGGGAATATATATATATATATATATATATATAATATAATGCACTCATATATCCATTATTATAATTATTATTTAAAAAAAAAAGGTAAGTCGAAAACTTGACGGCCTGAAAAGTAATGTAAACATAATATAGACATGTATCAAATATTTTTTAGCATGAACAATTTTTTCTTTTTTATGTATGATGTTAGCCGTCTATATTATAAAAACAGGCACAAATTTGATATGGTAAATGTGTTTGGATTGGAGCCAAATGCATGAATTTATGTTGTGATTTTGAAAAATATACCAACATCACTCATTTTTTCTTCTTTCTAAATAACTACTACCAATGCCAAATCATCCATTTCCCACATTGCTTTGTCTTATTTCAGTTGATACAGCTCATCAATACCAGTACATGCTCTGTTAGCATCTTACTGGTTACAAATAAATTACGCTAGCATTTTAGGAATTATTCTTGCATATTCTTTTCTTTTAATCTAAGAGTTAGAATAGTTTTTAGGTTTACTTGTACAACTATTTTAGTAGTATATAGAGTAAATTTATTTATGTAATTAAACAACTTTTCTGGAATACATGAGATGTTCCTTATTTTGAGCCTCCATTAAATCCAAGTACTGATTTTTTACAAAATCTCAAATTTATCGATCCTTTTTTTTTATGGTATCAGAGCAGATTTTGCAATCCTATTAAACCACCATGGTTGACCCAACTGACATAGAAAACACAGAGGCAGCAAGACAAATACAGAACCAAGCAAATACTACCATAGAGGAAGCTCTAAATCTTCATAACTCAGATCATCCAAACCTTTCATCGGTAAGTGTTCAGTTAATTGGCTTAAATTATATGTCATAGAAAAGGTCGATGATTATAGCTCTTAGGGCTAAAGATAAGCTGGGATTCATAAATGGAACTTGTGCTAGACCTGCATTTGGATCTCCTTTGTATGACAAATGGATGAAAGTAGATAGCATGGTTATCTCTTGGATTTTAAATTCTATTGCCAAAAATGTTGTGGAAACCTTCCTATATTCTGATTCAGCCAAGGATTTATGGGATGCAATACATCATAGGTTTGGTGAAAGTAATGGACCATTACTTTACCAAGTTCAGAAGGCCATTTGCAATTTATCTCAAGGAAATCTAACAATTGTCGACTATTATGCTAAAATGAAGAAGTTGTGGGATGAACTTAATTGTCTTAAACAACTGCCAGTTTGCACTTGTGGGGCATCACCAGCCATGTCTGATATGGAAAGCAATGATAGATTGATTCAGTTTTTAATGGGTTTAAATGATACTTATGAAACCACCAGAAACCAAATTTTGATAATGGAGCCTCTGCCATCAATCAGTAAAGCATATTCCATGATATTCAGTGTTGCCAAACAGAAAGAGATTCAGCTATCTACCAATGAAATTATAGAGATACCAGCTGCAATGGCAGTACAGACACAAAGGAGGACAAATATATATGAAAGTTCAAGGAGGAATTCTGGAAAGAAAGAAGATCAATACTGTACAAACTGCAAAACTCCAGGTCACACTAGAGCAAACTACTTCAAAATTATAGGATATCCAGATTGGTGGGAAGACTTAAAGCAGAAAAGAAAGGCTGCAAATGCAAAGGCAAATGCTGTGATTAGAGATTTTGACAGTCCACTTGAAATGAATCATGCAGGAGGAGCATCTTCAAATGAAGATCATTGGGATATGAATTTGAAGAAGAATCCACAACAACAGAGTGCAGCAGCCAACACTGTCTCATTTGCAGGTACAACTTCTACTTTTGATTATGTTAAACTGAATTGCAAGGAAACTGGTAAATAGGTTGTTGATTCTGGATGTACAGACCATATGATTGGTAATTCTTCATTCTTTGAGACTATACATAAACTTGGAAACCCAAAAACAGTAAGATTGCATGGAACCTTTAAAACAATAACTCATTTTGGAAAGATTAAACTTAGTGATAAAATCCACTTGATTGATACCTTGTTTTTACCAAGTTTTGATTGTAACCTTTCTCAGTGACAAAATTAACCAAAACTTGCAATAAATCAACCCACTTATATCCAAACTATTACATTTTGCAGGATTTGCTGAGTAGGGATATCATTGCTATTGAAAAAGTGTCGGAGGGTCTATATATCTTGAGTCAAAGTTCTTTCTCAGTTAAGCCAATGTCAAAAGTTAATCATGTAAATCAAGTTCAAAAAATGAACAAGTCCACATTATGGTATTTCAGATTAGGATATTTATCTGTTCAAAGGTTAAATCATTCAAATGTAAAAGATATTGACAAAGTAAATAAGTGCTATTGGTATATTTTTCACAGATTTTTGTGAAAAATAAGAAAAAAAATGGATAATAGAAAGAAAATAAAAATTGAGTCACGTCTTTTGAAAATAAAAAGCGTTTTTCTTTTTTACATATTAAATTCACAGACTAAATAAATAATAATATTAAAAGAATTTATTTTTAACTTTTAGCTTTTTGGACGTGTTAAATAAATTAAAATAATTCATAGTTGTTTTGGAGATGCTCTGGTACACTCACTCATACAGTAAATACCCGCCACCACTAATAGTTTGAAGTCTGCCATTTGACCATATAGTCCTTGATTGATATGTTTAACTACGAAAATGACACCACGTCATTCCCAGCTGGCAGTGGCCTTTGATCCCCAATTCGTCAACCCTATATAGACACAGAAGAGACAGAGCGATGAATGCATTTCTATCGACAAGAATTTGCTCCGATTGCTGGTAATCATATTCTTCCATTACATCCATTTTTCTTTCTTTTCTCGCATTTTTCATGATTTCGTATTTTCATTTGAACGGATCCTGAGCCCTGTTCATTTGATCGTTTTTGTCCGTATGCGATCCTTAGTTATTCAAATTCAACAGACATAAATTGAGTTGTTCCAATTAAATTAACTGTGTATTTATGGTATTAATTTAGGGACTAATTTCTTTGGAATAATGCAAATTTATTAAAATGCTTGAATTTTATTGTTATTGAAGAGATTGAGAGTTCAACAAGGGTTTTGGACTTGGAACTGTGATAGTGGTGGGATTAGGGCTTCTAGCAGATAGAATTTTTATGTCACTGTTGTTATTGATATAAAACTTATATGTGTATATATGTATATATATATATATAGAGAGAGAGAGAGAGAGAGATAGTGAGGAGGGATATTGTACTCATATACAATCTAGAGAGTCAGAGCATCAACAACAGCTAAAAACTGTGGAAAACTTTGTTTTGCCATATAAGGTTTAACTGGTATTTGAATATTTGTCCTTAATGCATGATAGTATAATTTATTTCCTTTAGATTGTCTATGCTCGTAATTATTGGTCCACACTCTTGATGAGATACAAAACATTGTACTGAAAAGAAGTATTTAGATTCAGGAACAAAAAAAGAAGCGCAGAAGAAGCAAAACCAGGTGTGTTTTCATTGGCAGAACTGATTTAGGCACCTCAGTACATGGGTCCCGGGAAGGAGGAGGCAGAGGTTCAAGACGAGCTTGTTGATTCGTTCAATGATCTTTTTACTAGTATTTCCACCATGGTGAAAGGCGAACTTCAGGTCTCGAAATCTGAGAACCTAATTTCTCATTTTTATGTCCTTTTCTATCTTTCCTCTCCTTTTATTGCCTTTGAATTTCATTCGATATTTTAACTGTTAGTTCCTTAGCTCTGTAATTATATTTTAATTTCTATTCTTGTTGTTCATGGGTTCAGGGGACAAACAATCTGTTGGAACTTTTGGAGAAAATGAATGGAAGAGTTGCTGAAGAGTATAAAGGTTTTGGCGATGTGGCTTCTGGGTTGAGGATTTTTGCAGAGCAGTTGAAATATAAAAGTAGTAGTTTTGATGAGTATGTTCAGCAAATTGATCTAATCGAGCAACAAGTGACTGAATTTGAAGCCATAATTACAATGCTTGAAAAGTATGTTTCTTTGTTAGAATCAAAACTGCAATCTGTGAACTAACGTCGGCCTCTGTAAATGAAAAGATCTTTTCTTTCGATTTGTAAATAATTCCAAGTTCTTTTATCACAGAAAGATTGCAGTTTTTGTTTCTTTTTGATAAAGATTCTTTTTTTCTTGGGGTTAGAAATTGTTGATGGTCTGGTGAAAATCAATATTTATGCGCTTATTTGGTTGTTTTATTGTTTACTATGAATATTGAATGTCCTTTGTGCATCGTATCGTTAAATCTGTTTTCGGTTCAATGAGAAATCTCTTGGGAGGAATAACGTTTTTATGTTGATAAACTAACCCATTTGATGGTAGAATTTAGTTAAGACGTGTTCGATTTTATATAAAAACGAGCTTTGGATTGATGCACTTGTTTTTATACAAGGTTGAGCCTATAACATTTGTCTTTGTGAATGTATCATACCCCCATCCCTTCTCTCCCTCTCCCTCCAATTGATACACGTGTAATGTTTATAATAGTATTTTATAAAATGCTATTTAATTTTTAAAAATTAATTGAAAATTATAAAATATCCAAATAATAAAACATATACTCATGGTCGAGTGTGGACAAGCACAAAGATTTATGATGGCACACCAAAGTCAGCATCCAACGAGGACAAAGTGTCCGGTTTCTCTATCCTTCCATAATGCACCTTTTGAGTTGTCCAAAGAAAATGTTGTTGTCTGTGGTGGGGCTATGACGTGCCTGTTCTTCTACTTAATACGAAATTTCATGAGTGTTTCCTTACACTCACTGGTTTTTTTCTCCTCCAATTTTTCCAAATCTAAATCAAATAATTCTCGCTATGGTCTACTAATTATTCTTTCTTTTCAATAATTTCCGTCATATTAAGAATTAGGCCTTGTTTGGTATCTTTTCAATAAAATTTAGTTTATAAATAGAAGTCTAAACTAGCCTTGTGGTGAGTGGACATGTCATTGAGCATAAGCAGCGTCTAAACGCATCCCTTTAGCTGGGACTTTGCCGCGCCATGTCATATACACTAATAGACATACATTTATGTATCTCTCTTACGTCAAAGAGATTGCTTCTTTTCGTGACATTATTTAATGCTAGTGGGACGCGGCTGCCCAAAAACGCAAGAAAAGCAAGAAAGGAAAACAACAAATGATACGAAAAAGAAAAAAAAAATTATTCTACACGGCCAGAAGCAGTGCAGCCCGAGAAAGCTAAAGAATCATCTCTTTCTTTCTCCCAATGCTCTCTCTTTACCTTTGTTTCCCCTATAAATACCAAGAAAGCTTCACACCCTCTTTTCATTGCATAAGATTTTAGGCTTAAATTCTAGTAAGAGCGAGAGTCTTTAAAAAATAATTAGAGGTGGCGAGTTTGAATCCCAATCTTGCGAAAATGAGTCTTACAGGAAGCAACGCCACCGCAGGCGGTGGATTCTGGCACTGGAGCTCTCCTATGCCTTACCTGTTCGGTGGGTTAGCGTTTATGTTGGGGATAATTACTATTGCTTTAATAATTCTTGCTTGCTCCTATAGGAAGTCTTCTTTGTCTAATTCTAGTGATAGAGAAGGTGAAGAGAAATCAGTGAAGCAAGTGGAATTAGAAATGGTTGATTTTGAGCCAAAGATTGTTGTTATCATGGCTGGTGATCACAATCCTACATATTTAGCAATGCCTAAGCCTGTGCAAGAACAAGTTGTTGGGTACTGCAATTGCCAGAATAATCAAGAACAAGTTTAATCTCAAGAAAGAAAGAGAAATACCCTTTTCCTTTTCTTTTTCTTTAATCAGTTTTGTTTTGATCTTTTTTTATCAATTTTGGTTTTTGTTTGCGGGAATATGTGAAATGAAGAGGATAGAAGATAGGATGAAATTTTTGTAGGAATCATATTTGTAAAATAGTGACTTTCTGCACTAATGAAATCAATTTTGTATTTTTATAAACGTTATCTCAGATCTTGTTCTGTCTCTGTTCTTTCCACTTCCACAAACATAAAAAATGACTCTTCCCATTAATTTTTATTAATTCAAAATTTAAAATCTCCTGATAGAAATTTTTAAGTGTTTCAACGAATTATTTTCTTAATTAAATAAATCATAAATTTTTCTTTTAAGATTTCACTGTAATGGGATATTCTTGCAATATTGAGAAATTTCTTTTAGGAAGTGGTTTACAGTTGAAAATGTACTGAATAGAAAGATATTAATTGCAGTGATTACAACTAAGACCAAGAGAGCAATGAACAAATACCCATTCAATGTTTTTTCTATTACAGTAAAGAATGAAAATTAATATAATAATAAATATATTATGGAGGACCATTTTTGAGTAACAGTATTAAGAAATGGACATTTGAATGAAAATTCTTGTTGGTGATGTCAATATCAGACTCATCACCCAATGATTTGAGCTACGTTTAAATTCCAGAATGTTCATGGATATTCATTTTGACAAATTTTTATTATTGTAATTTTTTCTTTAAATCCAATTACCGAAATAACATTATGTGCTATATATGCATCTGTTAACAAAAAAGGGTGCGTGACCCTTTTATTTGTCCATGCCATGAACCGAAGCCGCATCGACCCATCCTATTTTGATTGTTTAGTTTTGGATTGTAAAGCTTTGCTTAAAGAATTTCCATTTTGTTCTGTTTCTTTTATTACAAGATCAGCAAACAAAGTTTTACATCTTCTTCCTTCTATTACAGTTTGACGATTAAATTAAAGAAATCTGCAATTTTAAACTTAAAAAAATGTCAATCACAAAAATGCAATAGTTTGAGGCACAAAAGGATTGTTGGTCCTACAAAAGAGTGCTTCTTATAGATTATAGGAAAGTTTTAAGTCAGTGGTTCACAGCAACTTAGTATATAATAAAGAAAATCCTATAGTGGCATATGTTCCACACTTCCCATTACTATCTACCATTTAGTTTCTTTTTGACAATTAGAGGAAGCAATTGCCATGTTGCTTCCTACCAAATTATTTCTAACCCCTAATCAACGTAACGTACGCTTACCTGAACCTGAAGAATAAGTTAGTCGATATCACTTCCAATTAATTAATTAAATGAGGAAGAAAAATCCTTATCTATAATTTTGGGCTCGAAGATTGAACTTTATCGATAAATTACGAAATTTATTTATCAAGAATTCGAATGTTGAAACATTAAAAATGAATAAAATTCTCGCTGAGATCATTTTTCTTCTTATAAATCTGATGCAGTGCAAGCAAGATTAGATATAACCCAACGCCTATGGTATAATCTATTTAAGGATACAATATCCTAAATAAGGTCAGCTGCCGTCACTTATGGCTGACTTTTGTATTGGAATAGGTTAAAGAGACGTGGTGGCTTGTCGATGTAATAATCTCATACTGTTACTATTGGAAGAACGTAAGAGAAAAATCATTTATCAAACTTTTAGCACACAGAAACAGAATACAAACATAAAAATTTAAGTAAAAAGCATACGAACAAACACTAAGTGCATTCCACTTCATCTTTGCAAGTGGGAGACATAATTTATATTTTATTATAATTTTAAACCCACATTTTTTTTTAATTATGAAACGAGTATTTAAAAATTAAAACCCATTTTGGTGGTGGGATGAATAAATTTTCGTATATATATATTTGTGTATTGGACCTATCTTTTGTCGGCAGCGCAGCCAAAATGATAAAACGATTGAAATAGATAAAGTATTGCTGTTCTTGGTCAAATTGCATTAACACATGATATCTATGAATAATGAATAAAAATGCATTGAGGGATATTTTATGATTAAATATTTATAATAGATTCTATCAAACAAAAATCTTCTTAAAATTAATTTATTCTATCTTGGACAAAAATAGTAAAATATTAAATTTTCTACTTTTAAAAATTAAATAAAACTAAAAATTGTTTAAAATTAAAATTATTCTATTTTTCCGTTTTTGAATTTTTTTAAAAAAAATTAAAATTAAAAATGACTCCCAATGCTGCATCCAGATCCGCCAAGTACTTTCAGGAAGGCACAACAAATGGCTTAGTTCAAAGAACTTAGAAGAAAAAAGTGAGTTTTAGAGTTTAGAAGAATCGAACAATTTGAATTATTGAGAATAAAAGTGATAAAATTATTGATTTCTCTTTCTTTTTTTTTTTTCCTTTGCTTTACAAATAATAATCAATGGTTCTGGAACTAGCTAGAAATATTGAAAATTTATTCTAATACACTCATTAATATTAAAATTTATTCATATAAAATTAGATAGATAACAAATTGAAAAAATAGGTATTACAATTCATAATTTTAATAATAATAAATTGTTATATAAATTTATTAATTAAAATTTTAAATTGGAGCTGTAAAAATAACTTAGATAATTTTATATACTTAGAATTAAAAATCAAATTGAGGCTCAAATAATTTATCCTGTAGGCATGAATCTAGTCCTGATGGTTGCCATGTTCCATAATGAACAATAGCTCAAATTCAGGCTCTATACAATTTACATATAACTGTTTTAAAATAAAAACCAATCTCTAAAAAAGTAAAAAAAAAAAAAAAAAAAAGAATTATACAGAAAAATCTTAATGTTTATATATTAACAAAAATAAAATTATACAGAATCTTTCCTTTGTCTTTTTACGCATGTCGATGGAATTATGTGTCTACAGCTTCTTTAAATACACAGACTATTTCATGCAATGAAATAAAATAGTAAACGATGAGTCTTAATTCGAGATTGAAGCATCAGACTCCTTGAAAGAATTAGGACTAGAATTACCATTTTGCCATTTAGTTGAATTTGCGGAACTAATTTATCATTGTCCCCTTTGTATAATTAAAAGATTGGATTGCTGATCACGTAATTAGCAATAATTAATTAACAATAATATCGTTTTTAAGCATCCTATGAAGGCACAAAGAATATTCTTCTAAAGCTCAAAGGGCAATGTAGTAATTAAAATTCCAATATTACCAAATCAACCTATTCTTCCATAGTAATGCATTGACCCACCAACTTCTTGAAAATTAAGTCTAATAGCAGAGAGGAAAAAGGAAAATTGTGTACATATATATAATGAAGGGAACAAAATCATCATCAACCTCCATTAATATGTGGTGGCATTCTCCAAATCCATATCTATTTGGGAGCTTAGGTCTAACGTTGATAATGATAGTGGTGGCATTGATTATGTTAGCAATCTCCTTCTGTAAAGATTCTGCAAATTCTGAAATATGTATTTCAGAATCTGAAGCTCAGCCAAAGATTGTTGTGATTATGGCAGGAGATGAAAAACCAATATGTCTAGCAACTCCAGTAACCATTTCAACCTCTGATCAAGAGTAAAGCTATACACTATATAGTTATGTAATTTTGTAAATGCTTCCAATATAATTTTTGACTTAGTCAATTATAACAGTATGTATTATATAATTACCCAACAATACAATTTTTTTTATCATATTAATCAGTTTTTTTTTTTCATTTCTTTTTTGCTTTTATGCTTGCTTAATTCTTTTCCTTTACGTGTAGAACCTGAGTTGGGTATGTTTCCATCCTATCTAATGATTAATTTTGTCTTAAAAGAGACACTGTTCGCCCTAGCTAGAAGAACCGGGTGAAATGGAAAACTTTTCGAGTGGTCACCCGTCCTACAATTTTCATTAAAAGAGCATAGTTAATCCTAAAATTCTTCTAACTTTTCAAGTCATTCTACCAAAAGGCGTCTCTAATTATTAATTTTTCTTTTTCAATATATGATCCGATTCATTCTTCTGTTCCGCATTCCACTATCCATAGTTAACCTATCATCCTAAAAGCTAACCAGAAATTTTGCTCTACCCATCTTCTTATAATCGGTTTACCGGTTAGAATTTCACAAAAATATTTACTCATTAGTCCTCACAATTCTAGTTAGAAAATACAAAAGGATTACTCCACTTTTAGTTGAAAAGTAGTATTCTCTCCCTGTTCAAATATAAGTCGTTTTTTAGTGATTATTTTGTTTCAAAATATAAATTGTTTTCAATATTTTTAAAAATAATAAATATCAATTTTCCAATATTGTCTTTAATAACTACCTTCACAGAATATTCTTAATTTGAGATAAAAGCCAATTTTATCAAAAGTATTATTACTTTTATTATAATTTTAAAAAATTATTTATTTTTTTAATCACGACAAAAAGTCTTAAACCACTTATATTTTGATACTAATGAAGTATGGCAACACACTCTTCAGCTAGCAGAAAGAGAAAGAAAGGACGACCCATGTTAGTGAAATATGTCGATATAATGTAGCCATAAATTTAGGGCGTTAGACCTCAATGATGGATAATTTGCATATCGTGAGTTGTTCTTCTTGTTGAAATTAATATCAGTGGATGCGGCGGTTTGTAAACGCAAATTCAGAGGTTAAAGATGATTGTGTATTTTTAATGGCTTTTGAAAAAGACGTCTTTGACTCTTTTTTTTTTTTTTATCTGTCAATAATGGGAGACACTCGCTAATCTTTGGCTGCCACATTTTTCTGAAAAATTTATTTCCGGTCGCAGACATATCTTAAGAATATTCCTCTCCTAAATGATTTTTATATATAAAAAAATAAAATTAATATTTTAAAAATTGGATCGATCATTGAATCGTGAAGATAAAATTTAATTTAAACGAAATTCAACATGGATTAATCGAAACATATGATATTTTTAAATAAATTTTTTTAAATAGGATTGGAAATATATGATTTATTGACATAACACTACTACAGTACTATTTACTAATTAACTTAATTCTGCAGAACTGATAACCATTCGATGATTTCCGCAGAAGCTTTCATTACAGTATTGGTTTCTAGTTTCTGCTTCCAACAGTATCAAAAGTTAGCCCTCCTGGACGTCCCTTGACGATGGTTATTGGTTTCCATTCTGACATCCATAGTGCAGAAACCTTTCTAATATGAAGCCGATATTTCTGGAATTAATTATGAGAGTTTGAATCATTTTTCTCTGCCAAAATTTAATAAAAGCTATACGCAGATATACATAGGAAGAATGCTAAGTTGTTATCAGGTTTGCGTATTATAAATACCTGCAAATGACTTTTTACTTGATCAATTGTGAGGCCTTCAAGTTTCATGACTTCTTTTATTTGCTTTGGAGTTGCAGCTGCTCGAAAACAATATCAAATTCAAAGAAAAAGAACACTTCTGCACAAAATTAGTATAATTTTTTTGCTTTACGTGATTCAATTCCAGGTAAAAGTTTTTGATTTCCTTTTAACCAGACTGCTTAATTAAACAGTACACTCACCTTCAGGACCTCCAAGAAATTCCAGGGTCTCCACAAACTTGGAATGAAGCTCTGTTGTCCAAATTATTCTGTTGTTTTTACCTCTAGGCTTACCGGTACGCATTAACAGCATTTGCTTGGCCCGAAAATTCAATGTCTGATCATTCGCTCTGATCAAACTCAAGCTGCCATATCCTACGCTCTTTTCAGGCTCCTCAACATCCTGTTTAATAACAAATTGTCATCAGCTTAGAGATACTTTATCGGCAGAAAAAGCTGCAAACAGCTATTTTTTTTTTTTACAAAGATCCAAATTGATATTTTTTTTTTCCCCTTTCTAGGCAAGATGAGGAGTGTACTTACCAAGAAATTACTCATCTTAGAATCTGTTTGGTGTCATGCCCTTTCTTCGTTTTTTTTTAATAATATTATTTTAGAAAAAAAATTTGGTTCTTTATGCTTAAAAATGTTAAGTCATGAAAACATTTCAGAGTTCGGATGAGATTCGTTGCATTAGCGATACTATAATTGTAATTTTTTTTTCTCTCTTTTCATTTTTTTTAATTAAATTTTACATCTAAAATCCTGAAATGAGAATAATTTCATATAGAAAATAATATATAAAGTACTTTCGATAGTACCAAAATTAAGGGTTGCACCTGAATTTTAATTTCTTTAGGACCAAAACGTTCCCTCTGCATTATTTCATAGCCTCTCGTCTTCACTGCAAAAAACTCCATTACACCCTGTTCGTCACTACTGGGCTCAAATCCAGTTCCCTTCTCAATGTTCAGGACCGCCTCCTTCAGTGTCTGGATAGCTATATGTACACACATAACCAAAATATTTATAATATTAGCAAAACAAAGATCACAAGAAACTCATACAAAAAGATCATTAATCTAAAATCAAATAAAAAAGAAGAAGCAAGCTGACCATCCAGTATGAGCAACATGCAGTGAGGAAGTTCATTTTTAAAGGGTTGAATTTTTGAGAGTTCTTCTTGATGCTTGTTAAGAAAATTATTCAAAATTGTCAACCTCTCCGATGAGTTATCAATTTTTGATAATTCTTTCAGCAAGTTGGCTATGGATTTGGGAACATAAGAGCCAGAGGTTTTAAGATTCAATCTCAGCTCTGAAGGATTACAAGAACCCATTTCTTTTATTTTTATTCTCTTCAAAGTCTTAATCAATCTCTCCTTTTGGAGAATCATATCGACTGCTAGGACTTAATATATATAGAGAAGGAAGAAGAAATGTAGAAAGGATGGAATTTATAGGATTCAAAAGCCATGTAGGGAATTTCCTTTATTTTTATTTTAATTTTTATTTATTGCTTTTGGGTTTGCTGAATTCTTTATTCTTTTTAAATGTTAATTGTAGTTGAAAAATATTTGTTGGATCGAGCGCTGCCACAATCTTGACTAACAGTATTTTAGTAAAGAAAATATTTAGAAAATTATTAAAATGTAAATAATGCGAGCAAGAAGAATTAATCAGCAATTTACCACCTTAAATATGCAAAACTAGAATCAGTAAAATATGTAACAATTGAATAGCTTTTGACATTTATCCAAATAAGGGTCGGATCCTTATGGGTGGAGCACATAATTACTGGGAGCTTTACTCTTTAGTTTAATAAATTAAGAATGATAGGTTCAGTGTTCCTTTGAGTCCACGGGTTTGACTTGCCAAGCTACAACTTGTGCAAGTTTGCCCCATAAGACAAGTTCACACTCTCTTTGTGGGTTTACCTAAAAGATTTGGACCCAATTGTTTGGCTAATTGCAAATGAAATGTTTTAACCTTAAACTTGGTTAATTCCAAAACTTCCAACTTCGGCTTTAATCCAGTATTTTTTTGCTAATCCAATCACCTGTCAGGTTTAATCCTGATATACATACAGTCTATCTGCTAATCCAATCAGCTGTGGAGTACATAAATTTCAACTCACCTTGCTCATAAATACTAATTAAACAAGGAAAATCTGAGCAATTAATGAAATGCCATAAAAGCCTTGGAGACCATCACACCAAATGTATGATATTGGTAAAACTATACAGCTCAGTTTAGTGTCATTTGTCAAAGAAAATCTGAATTGTTGCAGGAATACATAGCCACGTTTTTGCACCTCTTCAACCTTATCATCTACTCATTGGAATTCAGATTCCCACTTGAAACTAACCCGTGCAGGTGAGTTTTGATTCCCTTCTGAACTAACTTTGACAAGTGTTCATTGAAACTGAACCTACTTTCTTTCCCTTAACCTAATAATGGAAAACTCCAATTTTTATATTTAATTATGCAAAAACAAACCAGCACATGGAAAAAGTAGCAAGCAGTTTCTACTTTTTGGAGGAGAAATGAAATGCTTCCAAATTGTATACCAAATAAAAGTTCATTATAATTTATAAAATCACCATTCTTGCTGTTTTATGACAGTAATTAATTAATTGTACTCATTGCATATGAATGCTTGCCATGCATGCACTGAGAGTTCTTTTATCTACTAAAAAAAGAAAGAAAAGGAAAGGAAACATAGATAATTGAAGCACTTAAGATTGTCTTCCATGGTGATGATGCTGGCAACTGGTGGCCTTGAGAAGACAACAATTTTGATTACTCAGTTATATTATATTCTGAGCTCCTCCAGATAATCCTGTATTTCTGTAGATTAACATTTAAATACGATAAACATAAGTACACAAATTTTAATTTTATTTAATTATTAGTAATATAAGCCGCATTTGGCAACAGTTTTTTAAAATAATTATATATTTTAATTTCAATTATAAATTTTTTTAGAAAATTAAAAAAGATACCTGCAAATGGCTTTTCACTTGATTGGTGGTCAACCCATCAATCTGCATATGGTCTCTGATTTGTTTGGGGGTGGCCACTGCACAAAATTACCAAAATGCAAACAAACAAAAATGTGAAAAAAAAAGAAAAAAGAAATAACTGATAGGAAAATAAAGGGCAATTTTCAGAGGCCAGGTCATCATATATGCCTTGGAAAAACAAAATCAAACTACTAGAAAGAAATTCCACATAAGTAAATAAATGAATATCTTAAAATTAATTTATATAATAACAATAAAAAAAATAAAAGGGTCTAAGTCTAACCTTCAGGACCTCCTAGCATATGAAGAGCCATGACAAACTTAGCATGAAGCTGTGGTGTCCATGATCTTCTGTTGTTCCTCCAAGTAGATTGTGTCAATGGCTTCAGCTTAGGCTCCTCTTGTGCATTCAAATTCAAGTTCATAGGAACTTCTTCTGCCCTTGGCATTGGAACAGATAAACCAGCCTAGGAATGTATATATATATATATGAACAAATAATACAGAAATCACCAACACTGAACTTGGCCTTAGTGTAGACAAAAAATTTAAAGCAAAATTGAGGGCCTATATGTCGATATTTTTGAAACATATATAACATTTCAAGGAGATAAATTAAATTTTGAAACATTTCAAGAGGTGTATGCATAATTTAAAGAAGAAAAATTAAATTTTGAAAAACTTGGACGTGGAGACACGTAGCCGTAAGATAGTTTGGCTCATAGCATGAGAGTGTTTTGAAAAACTTTTACTCCACTTTAACGTAAATAGCTAACTACTGTTAGGACAACTGATAACTATTAAATCAATTAATTTTGTACAATAAACCCTAAATATAATAATGATGAATTCAAAATAAATATGCATTTACATATATACCTGTCTCTTGTCATGATGATGAGTAGCATCAGTCCATTGTTGATCAAAAGAAGGATTATTCAAGTCTAAGAAACTCTGTTGGTCCTCAAAACCTCTCTTCTTTGTAGCTAAAGCATCCTCTGCTAGACACCTCTCAGCTGCTTCAAGCCCCATTCCAATCTTTATTTTAATAATTTCCTCTTTCAATTTCTCCACAGCTACATATTATCAAACTAAAATTCTTAATTAATTATTCAAGATACGTAAATTAATTATTCAAGATATTATCAATAAAAATTTAAGATTCAGTGTTATATTTAAAAATATGATATATTTCTAAAAAGAAAATAAATATACTTCCGAACAGAAGAAAGCTAAACGAATGCTGACATTCCTGAACCGATGAAAAGAATCGGAAAACATAATTCATGGAGAAAGAAATTAAAAAACTAACCATCTATCAGTAAGAGCCTACATTGAGGAAGATCTTGTTTAAAAACTTTAACAGAAATGAGTTCTTCTTGATACTTGAGAAGCTGATCATTCAGTACCAATAGCTTCACCTCATCACTTTCAGTCTTTGATATATCTCTTATTAGTTCAGATAGGCTTTTGGGTACATAAGATAGTTTTAGACCAAGGGTAAGCTCAAAAGGATTTGAAGAACTCATAATCATATAATGATCGTTGTAGAGTTTGTATCAAGACTTATATAGAAGAGCAGTGATGAGACATATTGAAAAAGAAAAAAGAAAAAACAAATAAGAAAATTGGCTTCTGGGCATTGCAAAAGACAAATTAGATTACGTGTGATGGATTCTTCATCTATACGCACACACACAGACATAAACACGTGCACGCCCACACACACCCCTAATACATTAAAGTACCTTCAACTTTCTAGGTTATTGCAATTACATCCAATGTTGACATTTGATTATGACTCTATGCACTAAAAAAAATAGCATTAGCGACAAATTTTACCAAAAAAGGTTTTGTTGATAATTACCGACATATTACTAATTGTTTACTAATAAAATTCAATCTCTAAATTCAAAAAAGTTACATAATTTTAGTGACGGATTATTGATGAATTTTACTGATGAATTTAAATTTTATTAATAAAAAGCGTGACATAAATTTACGCGTAGTTTGACAATTTACCAATTGATTATTGACAGATTACCAACTAGTCATCGATTAATTTTCGTAAAAATTTTGAATTTTTATCGACCTAAATATAAAAAAGAGCAAGTTTCAAAGGGTATATGTGAGCTAAATATTTGTGCTAATGGTTGTTTTAGCACAAATGCTAAAGATGAAGAATGTGATGATACCTCCTATGATGAGGATGACTTGAATGATGAAGAGTTTGCAATTATAAGGGAAAATATAAAAAAGCTTAAGAGTAGTGTAATTGATAATAAGATGGGCTTGGGTCTTAGTGATGAAAGTATTTAGGTTTCTAATAAACCATAAGCTAAAGTTGTAGATTTTATTAAGTAAGTTGGAAGCATTCAAGATTATAAGCTATGTATGCAACTTATAAGCTAATTTCAACAAGAAATATTAAGCGAGTTCTCTACAAATGTTGCTAATTATTTCATGAAAAGAGACGAAAACAAACTTTATAGATCTTTCCATAGGAGTGATTCTAAAGTTGATTATATTACATCTAATATTGCTAAGACATCAAATGGTTATATTCTCAAGAACAATGCTTTAGCTTTAATGCGTGAAGAAATCAGTACTAAATTGATAACGAAGAACTACTATAATAAAATATAAGTCGGGAAATCGAATAATCAGGTTGGGCCAAAAATAAAGAGTAGAATTTAATTAATTAAGATTGGTATTTCAAGTTGCCTTCGCAAACCATTTTATAGGTTAGATTAGGTGAGAGGGATGAGCTGCAAATAATGCATATTGCATAATATTCATTTTATATAGTGCCAAACGGTAAAAAAGAAAAAAAAGATAGGGTCAATGTCTAAATAAGGTGAGTAAAGGACCAATACAAGTCATTAAGTCAAATTAGAGCATGGGATATGGTTATTTTGGGGAAATTTTTGAAAACCATAATAAAGTAAGTTGTTAATGTTAGCCATTTGGAAAATGGTAGGTAATGAAGAAATTTGTTAATGTTAGCCATTTGGTAGATGGTCAACCTTTCCAAATAACTTTAGACTATTTTGGTGATGTAATTATAATAAAGTACCTAACCTACTATAAGGAATAATGTTAATAAAACCAATAATAGGATTCAAATATTTTTTTTTTTATTTTGATGCTGCTAAAATTGAAAATTTCATATATATAGTGGGCTATATATATCATTCTCATCAAATATTTATCCAATAATACAAAAAATTTAACTAACTATTTTTGAGTTTGAAATCAAATAATAATTCAACACTAATAAATTCATATCACATTGTTGGATCTAAGTTGAAATCTCAAATTTTAATTTTCTCAAACACACAAACTATATTTTAATTTTAATTTCGTATTGCATCGAAATTTGAAAGCTCATTGGACTCCAACTACGTCTGATTTGAATACCACAAGGCTCTAATAAGGGAGACTCTCCTATTGTGATAATTTTTATATCCAAATCTCAAACTCGAGGCCTTTAGTTAAGGAAGAAGGAATCTCTCCCAACCGATATTAATTATTAAACGTCTATTTTATTGATTCAAATAAAAAGAAAATAATTTTGTTTGTTTTGTCTTTTCATATAAGCGATTTATCTAAAAATGATAAAAAATTAAATGATTATTTATTTATACAATCACGTGAAAGGAAGGGTTATCCACATTGAAATTAATTAAAACAAATGAATTAATTTTTAACTAAGAAATTTATAAGTCCATTATACGTAGCTCATGCTTTAGTCCGAAGTGCTATTTCTAATGCTAGTCAAATAGTTTGGAGAGAGTTTCCCTCTTTTTTGAATATTTTTTTATTGTCTCATGTTTTTTCTACACGTTTTTAACATTAAAATTCTAGATTGGGTACATTGGGAGATCTATTGATCCGTTTTAGAAAATGTGTTTAATGTTAAGTTTTCTTGATACTATTAATAAAATTTAGGAAAAAATATTATTTTATCTCTGTAGTTTATTATAAATAATAATTTTGTCATTGTATTTTTTAAAATATATTATAATATTCCTAATATTTAATTTCGTTATATTAATTTATCCTTCTGTCCAAATTTATTCACTTTTTAGTGGAAGTCAATACAAAAAGTGTTAGTGAACATAAATTCTCTCCAAAACACATTTAAAAGGTATTGCCTAAGTATATTAGCAATCATAGCCGCCTTTCATACCATTGTTCATGGTAGTTTCGCTATCCAGACTCCATGGCTGGAATTGGTAAAAGGAAAATAGTCGCACGATGGTGAAAAATTAACTAGTGCTTGCCATTAACAGTCAAACTACTGAAAACGACGTGAATCATCGAAAATCGATGAATAAGAGTTGTTAAGAAAAATAGTTCCAATTCACATCAAAAGAGGTCCTTTCGCATGAGAGGAGGCCAAAACCTTAACTAGCATCATGAGATGAGTCGACTGCCTTCTTCCTTTGTCAATTTGGTGGCCAAAATCGAGAAAAGAAGTGAGAGGCAGGGTCACTCGACGAAGAGAGAGAGAGAGAGCGAAAAATTTGTGTTTTCTTTTTTTCTTTTCCCTTTCTTAATTTCCTTTCTTCCTCTTTTATTTTAATTTCTTCCAAATTGAAGAGTGAAAATTGGACCGAATTTGGAGTGGATAGAGGGGATGATGGGCTCAATGTTGAAGGAGGACTTGCGGAGCCATAGGAGGTTTTCGATGATCAGAAAGGCAAAGGCCAGTATTGTCTTTTTCTATATTTTTAACGGTTAAAATGAGATAAATTAGGCGAAAGGATAAAATAATGTGATAAGGTAACATTAGAAATATCATAGTATATTTTTAAAAAATACAAGGATAAAGTTATTATTTATGGTAAACTAGAGAGACAAAAATATAATTTTCTCAAAAATTTATAATTGATTTAAAAAAACATGATTATGGGCTTGGCACAATTAAAGATTCATTACATGACAAAACAAATAAATAAGGAAGCCCATGTAGAATGTCATTCTTCAATTTTTTATTTTTTTTATTTTTATAATAGTAAATTGTCTTTTACATCTTTTTTATTTTCGGCCAGCCCAATAGCCTCTATACTAAAGTTGGTCCATTTATTTTTATTTATGGAATAATATTGGACTTGGCCTGACTAAAGTATTATTTCTACTTTATAAATATTTCGAGTGATTTTAATTGTTAAAATTACCTATCACATATTTCTTAACTTATTTTATAATTTCAATTTCTTACATATTACACATATAAAACATTAAACTATTAATTTGATATTTTTACACTTTTATTCATGATTAAACATGGTTAATTGAAAATTAATTTAATTTAATTGCATAAATGAATAAGCTAAAGCATATATATTAATGTTAATTTTGGAGTGAATAAATAATTTGAACTTCTTTTTTTTATAAAAATCAAGTTAAATTTCATTTATTGACAATTGGAACCTTGAGATTATTTTGTTGACTTATAAATTGGTTAATTAGAACAATTTCAAATAGCAAATTAACAAGTGTAGAATTCAAACATTTTTTCATGAGCTTAAAATTTATATTATTCCTAGCAGCACAGTAAATATTTTTATATATATTATGTATATTTTCATAATATTTTAAAAATATAAAATTTAATTAAGAAAAAATTTATAATTTAAATTATTTATAATTTTATATTTATTAATTTTGTTAAAAATTATTTAAATTAAATGACATCTACTTTGAATTTAAAAAATATTAGACTAATTATATGAAAATTAATGTCTATAATAAAATTAAAAGAAAATGAAATATATATTAAAAATAATTAATTTTAATTTATTTTTGAATTAATAACATTTCTTAGATGATATTAAAAATAGTAAAAACGAATAAGAGAAATGACAATAAAAATTTAATTATAAACGTATATATATCATTCTTAATGATAGTTTCATATAAATTGCTTTTTCTTATGATTTATCAAATTTTTTCTAATTTGATAGAGTAAAAGAAATTGGAAAAGAAAAAAATATCAATATTAAAAAGAAATTGTGTAAAAATTATTGAAATTAAAAAAATATATTATTATACCTCAAAGAGTTCTTTTTATTTGTAGTCTAATAATAAGCAATTAATGACAATTCAATATATTGTCATTAAAACTAATAAAAAAAAAATATATTACAATTTTTAGACAAATAAATATTAAACTTTTGGATATTCATTATTAATAAAGCTATTAATAAATATTTTCATCATTAAATTTTTCTATCATTCTTTTAAATATAAAATTTTCATTCATAATAATAAATGATAATTATAATTGATTATAATAATCAATGTCAATATTATAATAATATTAATTTAAAAGATAAATTACAATACATGTTAATATGATAATCAACATCAAAATTATGATATTTTTAATTAAAAAATAGATTATAATTATTTAATTATTTAATACAATTAATATGATAATTGAATGAGAATTAAGATTAATATTATATAATTTTAATTGCTATAATATTATAATAATATGATAAGTGCCCCATGTTAGCTTTTTTGAAAAAAAATGCTTGTTTTTATATATATATAAAGCGAAAAATACAGCATGTATGATACTAAAACGTTTGATATTATAAAAAATTTGCTCTTTTAAAAAATAATAATAATAAAATAATTCCATATTTTCCGTCCTTAAAAGTAAAAACATAAACATTTCCATACCACTAGATCATAAATAAAAGAAGAGGGACTAGACTGCAAAAAGGAAATTAGGGTTCTGGTCTACAGTCTATACACTCTGCCCTCTTGGTGCTATCGCAAAGCACTTAAATACTCAAAGCTGCCGCTAGAGCTACCCTTCGAGCTCCCGCCTTTCATTGAACGGAGATTAGGTTTCCTCGTTTCGATCCGCACATCATCAAAGTCACATGGTACCATAGTCTTTCTCTCTTCGTTGCATAGCCATGGCATTGTTTATGTATAGATTTGTGAATTTATAGACTGTTGAAAGCTAGTTCATTTTCCTCTTCTGGGTAATTTTGCTCCGTCAAGCGGATAATATTTTCAAGTTTGGATCGTTTTTGGTCGAGGGCTGCAATTTTTGAAATTTAAATGTTTAGCATAGCAATAGTATTGTATGATGCTATGCTGCTCCTCCAGTTTTCTTGAAGCAATAGTTTTGTGAACATTTTAATTAGATTTTATTGGAAATAATGGTTTCCCATTTCTTGATTTGATGTCTTGGAATATTGTCTTCGTTACAATGGATCGTGACCTTTTGTTACCGGTGATTCTGTTAATGCTTCTCCCTGCATTGTGAAATGTTTATGGTCTAGTAGAGTCTAGATGCACACACTAGAATTGATTACATTAAGTTGGCTTTGCCCCATGAGAGGTTGCATATTTCGCTTTCAGTGTACTTAATTCTCAAGTTTCAGGATTGTTTATGGAAATAATGGTAATCTAAATGAACGCGGGCTCTGCTTGATATGCCATAATCAAATATAATGTAGTGTAATTAAATGCACTTTTAGTTCAATTGTTATTGTGTTGTTTTTTATTATGCTGGAATAGTTGGGCGTATAAACACTGGCATCTGCATAGGAAATATGTATTTTAAATCTTAATCAACATGGAAAAGTTTTACCTTTAAATAATTTTTGTTTTTATTTTTTTTGTGCAATTGCTATTTCGAATTGTTTTACTCTATTGAAGTCCTGTATATTGGGTTTCCTTGATTGTGTCCTGTTTTGTTTCATTTCCCCTCCTTGTATTATATTTGTTACAGGCTCCGAAAAAAGGTGTGAAGACCCCAGCATTGGCAAAGAAGAAGCCTGTAAGTAGTCTCTGTCCATCTGTCTCACAACACGCACTCGCATAATATTTCCTGCTTATGATTTTACTTCAATTTTCTATTCAATTTGTAAGTCTGATATGTTCCTCAGATCTACAACTAATTATTTCATTGACTTGATAATTGTAGGAAAAGGTTCTCAACCCTTTGTTTGAGAAGCGACCCAAACAGTTTGGAATTGGTGGTGCCCTGCCACCAAAAAAAGATTTAACTAGATTTGTCAAGTGGCCTCATGTTGTTCGTATCCAAAGGCAAAGGAGGATTCTGAAGCAACGCCTGAAGGTTCCTCCTGCTGTGAATCAGTTTACGAAGACACTTGACAAGAATCTTGGTAGGATTTTTGTTTCTGTCCTAGAAACTATGATTAACTTTTATGTTATTTCAGGGGATTATCATGCATCTTAAGGTTGCATGAATAATTCGTGCTAATGCTGTCAATATCATGGTGTTTGGCTGGAGATAGTATGATTACTTTACATGGAAACTGCAACTGATTTTGCTGCTGCCAACTTGTTTAACGTTCTGTGATTGTTTTATGTTACAGCAACCCAACTCTTTAAGTTGTTGCTCAAGTATAGACCTGAGGATAAGGCAGCAAAGAAGGAAAGGCTTCTTCAGAGAGCACAGGCTGAAGCTGAGGGGAAGACTGTGGAATCAAAGAAGCCCATTGTTGTTAAATATGGGCTTAATCATGTCACTTACCTAATTGAGCAGGTATCGATTTTGTTCGTTGCTCTCCACTGGGTAATTAATTGATAATGCTCACTAGACATCTTTTTCTTGACCTAATTGGGAGTTCTTTTGTCATATTAATGATAAGGATGTGTTAGAAATTTTATTATATGTTGGTTAATTTCAGCGTTTAACTTACCTTGCCCTTTTCTCTATATCTTAGTATTTGCTATCTACTACATGTCTGTTTTATGCATTTTGATTTTGTTTACATTTTTTAGTTCTTTAGAGTAGTATATTGAATGATTACTACTTGTGTGCTTATGGTAGTGTCACTCTATGCTATAATTTTTCTTTTGAACAAACTCTATTTTGCTTGTAGAACAAGGCTCAATTGGTGGTCATTGCACATGATGTTGATCCTATTGAGCTTGTTGTTTGGTTACCTGCCTTGTGCCGGAAAATGGAGGTCCCATACGCAATTGTGAAGGGCAAATCACGTCTTGGAGCGGTGAAATCTCTGCACTTATTCCATCCATGTAGTTATCTTTATTTATGGTTTTGTTTGGAGACTGACCCTTTGTGGTTTAAACTCTGATAAACAAACAGATTGTCCACAAGAAAACAGCTGCAGCTTTATGCCTCACATCTGTTAAGAATGAAGATAAATTGGAATTTAGCAAGATTTTGGAGGCAGTCAAGGTAATAAATAGTTTAATAGTTAATGTCAGCAATGGCACATGACAATATAGTGGCCTATTATTATTACACCATCTAAAAACAGCTCTTTTTCGTGCTTTCATATGAATTTTGCTTTATTGGAAGAGGCATGCTGTTTTGATTCGCTCATTCTATATTAGGCTGATATTTTTGTCATAGCATCACTTTTCTTAACATGGTCTCTCTATTCTTCATTGTAATTTTTTGGTCTCAAGTTTATTACTTATGTTTCGAAATTTTCACTTGCTTGTTCTTGAATTGAATTTAGGCTAACTTTAATGACAAGTTCGATGAGCACCGTAAGAGATGGGGTGGTGGTATTATGGGCTCCAAATCTCAGGCCAAAACCAAAGCTAAGGAGAGAGTCTTGGCAAAGGAGGCCGCACAAAGAATGTCCTGAGCTTCTAGTGAGTAGTGGAGAGAATTTATGACAAGAAGGAAGCTGTGACGATGAATTTTGCATTTCTTTTCGGTTGTATGTTTTGCTTCGATCTAGTAGTCCTAGATATTTGACATTTTTTATCTAAATTTTTGGTGGGAGAATGAGTACTTCTTGCGTACTACTTTCTGTTTATTTGACATGCAGATATCATTAGTACTATCGTTTGGTTTTCTGGCATTTGAGATAGTATAATCCAAAATCTGAACGTTACTAGAGATAATGTGCATTGAAGTGATCGATAGGGTTAAAATAATATGTTGTTAATGGGCAAAGTTAATTGCTAGATATGAAGCAGCCATTAAATTATAGTAGTTCACCACCGTATGTGAATTATGTACTAATCTATAGTGGCATGTGATTATATAGTTCATCCTATTAATATTACTATTATATCAGAAAGATTATGTTATTATTCAGTAAAATTGAAAAGAAATGGCTAGCAACAGGATAATTGCTAGTGGTTTGGGTCTTTGTGCAAGTGAATGCAGTGTATACTTACAATCTGGACTATGCTTTAGTGTATATATATTTATAAAACGAAATATCGAACTCGAAACCTGAATTGGAAGTATATCATTTCAATATGAAGTTTATAAGAGCATTTGAATTGTTGAAATTTCACATTAATATATTTTTAAAATATTCCACATGTTTAAAATATATTTTTAAAATAGAATTAATCATTAATAATAAACATAATATAAGTGAAAAGGAAGGTGAGATTTCTCTTTTATAAACTGATAAAATTTAATAGTTTATTTATACAGTAAATTTATAAAACATTTAAATTCCATTATTCAATGAACTTAAATGAATTTTAGCTCTCTAATGTTTTGTATTCTCCTATCATCAATCGCCTTTTCAAATTTAACTCACATCATTATTATATTAAACAAAATACTTTGTTATTATCTCACAACAAAAGGGTTCTAAAAGTGGGAAAGAGAAATCCTATTGAGAGAATCACTTTCACTTTCACTTTCACTTTCACTTGCACACAAAGAAATCCACCGCCTTTACCCGTTGCTCCCCCCTATAAATCCACGCTTACTTATTTTCCATTTTCCTTCCTATTTCTTCTCTAACAAAAAGCACAAAGCCAAAACATTTCTCCCCCTCTTTCCTGAAATTTCTAATGCAGCGGCACTGATCTCAAACAATTTTCCGTCTCTAATGGCTGACCACTTGGCCAAACTCCACCAATCTCTCTGCGAAGAGAAACTCTCTTCCAGCGATCTCCTTGTCAGACTTCGCTCTGATAATTCAATCAAGCAAGGCCTCCAGCTCTTTTACCTGATCATAAAACGAAGCGTTTCCACGATCGAAGCTGCTGATGGTGATCATGATACTAGTACAAATAAGAACTACAAGTTAGGGTTCGAATCATGTACTGATTCGCAGATTCAGTCTCTCATTTCTCTCGGTCTAGCCATTGTTTCTGCTTTCAGATCTCTATCGGGTTGTTTTTCTTATTTGATTTTATATCATTCGTGTCTTTTAACTATTGCTTCTCTATTTTTGTTTGGTTTTTGAGTTGCTCATTTTGTGATTGCACGAACAGTGGAGCAAACAGAGGCCGTAGTTGTTGCTGTGGTCGAACAGTTGATGGAGTTTGCAGTTTGTTATTTGGAGAAGTCAGAGTTCACCAGTGATGACTTGAGCACGCAGGTTTGTGGCTTCTGGTTATTTTTTTTTTTTAATTTGGATTCTCTACTTAATTTTTAATCTATATGAACACTGTGATTGTATTTAAGCGTTGTAGTAGTTGTATTTTTTCTGATTCTACTTCGAACTGAAGGATATGTGAAAAACTGACATGTAGGTTCCTATTGGATAAGTCCTGGATGGTAGATGTTTTGCAAACAATTTCATATATCTACATTGAATAATTATTTTATTGATAGAATTAGTTAGGCAGCGTAGCTCTTCCTGTGTGGTAGAATGAATTGTACTTTGAATGTGATGTAATTGATGTATCCTCTCTCTATTTCTGAAGAAAGTACAATTGTTTTACATGTTTATTGTTTTGCAAATAATTAATATGTAAATGAAAAATAATCTCCCTGTTAAAACTCAATCCTAGAAATATGTAATTTGAGGTCTATTAATCCACTCAAACAAAGTGATAAGGCTTCAGTTCTTCAATGGTCTAAGTTTGTCTCTGTCTTGAAAAATTGTGTAACTGATTGTCTTAGATAGTTTTGCTTCGGACTTAATTACCTGAACAACCATAAGCAAGTGTTCTAGTGCACTACTCACATATTTACAAGGATAAACTTTGGTGTAATTTTTTATATTTGAAATAACTTGTACTCAGTAAATGCTCATTCAAATTATATATAATTGTTAGGCTGTTAGTTGTGTTGATTGGTGTAATGGTCTGTTTTTTTCGGACTTTTTTTCCCCCATTGGCCATTTGACACCCTAAAAGTGAAAGAGCAACATTTGATTGAAAAAAAAAATCAATTTTAAAGGCAAAAAATTCTCTGTAATGAAAAATAAAATTCATCCGGTTTGTTATTGTTGTTGTCTTCTTTAGGTGCACCAAAATGCATTGGTAGTTTTTCTCTGCTATAGTGTAATAAAATTTGTTAATAATTACTTTTAAGAATGAAATAATCAAACGTGAAACTGAGGGATGCATTGTTATAAAAACTATCATAGTTTATCACATTATAACTTCAGTAATGGCACTTGAAATGCTTGGTTTATTCACTTTTATTATTCCTTTTGATATAGTTACATGCAGAGTTTGTGTTCTGTCAATATTTCTTTCTATTTTTGTTTATTGGAGTTCGTACTGCAAGAAGTTAAAGTTGCCCGGTGCTGGTAGTTCGGGGATGCAGCCACTGAATGCCCGCGGAAAGTTCATTGTTAGTTTTTGAAAGTTGGGTGGATGAAGTTTTTGAAAGCATGAATTTATATTAAATGAGAGAGTTGATAACGCTGTATAACTTTTAAGATATTCGAAGTTCAATAAATTCTGTTGAAAAGGAATACAATCTGCTAGCTTTTTTAAGAAATTTGAAAATTGAATGGGTTCTTCAAGGGTATTTATAATGTTGGTTAACTTTGATAATAATAATGCTTGGAAATATGCATGCATATATGCCTAATACAGTGAAATAAGGCTGTACTTTTATGATTGATTGCATTACATTCTCATGATTTATCAAGTGTATGATTTTGGGTCAATTACAGAATCAGTATATTTTATGTACATTATCTACGTGATAGCACAGCTAGTTTGTTGATATAATTCTTGTGGCATTACCTTTTATTATAAAGTTCAGCTGGGGAAGTGAAGGCTAAGGATGCCTCCATTGGTCAATGCTCATCAACCATCGCCACTAACATTGTATACCATCGCCAATTTAAACCCCAAAATGTTTGTAGCAGACCCACAAATAACCATCATCAAAATTAATTTGTAGTTGCTAGAGGAACTCCTCAAACACTATGTTATTTGTCTCAGCACTACAGAAGGCTTGTATACAGTACTACCAGCTTCTGAAAAAAAAAAAAACAAAGGAACTGCCTGTCAAAAATTGTGAAACCAAAAAAGGTTGAAAGGAAAAAAGAACTAACCTAATATCCTTTAGTATTCATGGCAATGGAACTCCACAAAATATTGAGATTAAACTGAAACACCATCAATTGCTCATATTCACTACCATGTAAATGAATCACTATGAAACAAACTCATCATTGAGGTAATACCTTAGAAAACCGTATCTATGAATTCCTATCTTTATCATTCGCAAGAAATACGATCCATGTTATTACTGACGATTGAGTGCCTACTGAGAATGAAAAAGAAAAAAAATTATACCTAGACAATAAATTTGGTTTTTGAATTTATAGATTGACAAGGAATGGAAACAAGAGGCAAAGCTGGAGAATGTTAAAGAAAAAGAATAATATAAAGAAGGAAAGAGATAGAGAGGAAATGTGGGGTTTAATTGTGATACAATGACTAGTAGGTATAGATTTTATTGTGATACTAACACTTGGACTATCTTGTGTAGATTATATATGTGTTTGTGTGTATATATATGTCCTAACCTTCTAATAGGTTGTTTAAGAGACTATTGGAAATGAAAAAGAAAGATTTGTTTAAGTCTTAAAGATGTATTGATCCCTAAATCCGATATGATTTCAAGGTAAAACCAATTTGAGCACCTGCTTAACTCTAATGGGGTGAAAGAAGAGCTCATGGTTTAAGAGTTTGTGATGTGCATGCATATATTTATTTTGGTCCATCGATAAACTACATAATAAGCCTTTTCCAATCCCAGAACTTGACGAGATACTTAGTGTTTATAGCTATGGTGTCCATTGGGGATTGAACCGCTTATACATGCATTTATATATGCTATTGGATACATTTAATACTTTTAATATGTGGTGGTTTAGTTTTTTGAAGATAATCTATGGTTCATCATTTTGTTTTTCCATGTTATCTTTACTTTGGATTTATGCTCGAAAATTGATGAATTTTCACAGATAGCTTGTTTGGAATACAGATTCTGTTCCATATTGTTTTGAAAATAGGCCTTTATTTGATTATGTTTCTCTTGAATATATTGGTCTCTGGCATATATTCCTCTGGATTTACATCTTACTGATCTTCTGTGCCATGTTTACATGGCCGCACATTTGTCTACACACATGCCTTTTAATGTTACATTTAATCTGATTGTGCTGCCAATAGGAGAGAACTTCATGCATTAATGTCTTTCCGACTCGGCTACTTATTGTTGCATAGAAGCTGTTATTATTAATTCTCATAATAATAAAAACAAAAATATGTCGAACTTCTTTTTTCCCACAATTTTCTAGTCCAAAATAAATGTTCGACATCAAGTTCATCGATGGCTTGTCTCTTTTTTTTTTTTCTCTTCCAAAATCTCTGAAAATTACACAACCTTAGGCAGAGTGCATTGTTTTGCATATTTCTTAGTTCTAATCTTAGCATTTCTGATATATATTGGTAATATTTTTCTTAGGGTAATGTGCTACTACTTATGGAGTTGGCATTGGTTGATGGAATTGATAAAGTATCTGTTCCATCTCAATCTTCCTCTTTAGATAGCCTTCTAGAACTGTTGCCACAGGCTTCAGATGATTCTTGTAGGACCGAGTTGGAATGCCACATGAAATGTGGTCTTCAAGGTATTGTCTACTCTTTGAACTCTTCCATTTGTTTATGTGTGTGTTTTTGATGGGTGAATCTTGTGTTGATCATATGCTTTCAAACTCTTTTTTCTGTTGCTTGAAGGTGCAGATTGTTCGAAGAGAGAGAAACCGGTGGATCAACTACAGATGACATTGGCATCAGAATGCATTCAGCCTGAGTGGCAGGCTCTTGGATTCAGTGGTCCCAACCAAGATTTGAACAATTTGATTTTTCTAATTCAGCACTGGGCTGTTGTCCATGTGGATTGTGTTCGTCGTCTAATATCATGCTTCAAAGAGCTAATTGACTTGTCATTTATGTGTGATGGGAAAATGGCAGGTCCAGATTTTTGCAGGAGGTTTTCATTTGGTTTGAGGATTTTGAAGTTACTGAGGAATCTGATGAAGGATTTTCCATATGTTGGGTATGACATCTCATTGTTACAAGAAGTTGCTTTGTGTGCTGGTGTGTTACCAGGCTTGTTTAGGATTGGCTTTGATTTTGCAAATAACCATGCTTCTGTTGAGGGTAGTTCAGAGAGTCTTATAGTGTTGCTGTTGGAAGAGTTTCTTCTTCTTGTCCAAGTTGTTTTCTGCAACAGCAGTGTATTTCAGAATATACAAGCATGTATAGTTGCTTCAGTATTAGACAACTTGGACTCTTCTCTTTGGAGGTACAACAAGTCTGCTGCTAACGTCAAGCCTCCACTGGTATATTTCCCTCAGTCTGTTCTTTACATCTTGAAACTCATTCAGGACCTCAAGAAGCCAACATATGGGTCTCTTGATTTGAAGGGCTTTGATACAGATATTATTGAAAGCTCTACTGATTTGCTGAACAATTACCCATCATGCATTGTACATTCTGAGAAGGTTCCCTTACTTAAAAGGTTTAAAATTGAGGACTTATTGAAAATTATATTTGCCCCTTCAACTCAGTGGATGGACAATCTGATGCATCTTACTTTTTTCCTTCACTATGAAGGGGTAAAATTAAGGCCAAAGGTGGAGAGATCACATTCTAGTTGTTCAAAAACTAATTTTGCTCCGGAGGTGGAAAATGCAGTTTTCCATGAGGATGATGCCCTCTTTGGCAACCTGTTCTCTGAAGGTGGTCGCTCAGTGGGTTCTAGTGATGGATATGACCAGCCACCAGTTATTGTCAATTCTTGTTCCAGCAATTGCAACATGCCAATGCAAGCTGCCACTGAATTATTGAATTTTCTGAAAGAATGCGTCTTCTCTCATGATTGGTCTCCTTCTCTTTATGAGGATGGCTGCAAAAGGCTGAAGGAGAACCATATTGATATACTGCTTTCTATACTTAATTCTCAGGGCTGCTTTTCAGAAGATAAATCTACTGATAGCTTTGCTACTTCACACGACGAGGGAAAGATTAGGCGTGCCCATGAGCTTTGCTTTGAGCTGTTGCACAACCTTCTTACTGGCCATGCTTTGTCTGATAGCCTTGAAGAGTACCTTGTTGAGCAAATTCTGAATGTTGAAAATGATTCTTTTGTTTACAATCATCAGACTCTAACCTTGGTATCTTGCACTCTTTTTTCAAGGTTGGGTTTGTCTGGCAGCCGGTTGAGAGAAAAATTGTATGAAGGATTTGTTGGTTTCATTGTTGACAAGGTAAAGGCTGTTTTCTCAAAGTGTCCTACAGTTAGAGAATTTTTGGGCACACTTCCATCATTGTTTCACTTAGAGATTCTTCTTATGGCATTTCATTTATCATCAGATGGAGAGAAGGCAACACTAGCAAAGTTAATATTTTCTTCCCTCCGGACAATTGTTATCCCATCTGCTGGTTCTTCTACTGCGCAATTATCATGTTGGGCTTTACTAGTCTCAAGATTGATTTTACTACTTCGCCATATGATGTTTTATCCACATACTTATCCTTCATTTCTGTTTCTAGATTTGAGGTCAAAGTTCAGGGAAACTCCGATTTCTGGTTCGAATATTGTAAATGATCAGATGTTATCTTGGGCATCTGTTGCTGTAAAAAATGTGTTGGGTGCATGGGTTGAAACAGAGCCTTCCATTAGTGCATTGATTAATCAACTAATTGACATTTCAGCTCTTCCTCCGTCCCTTTTCAGAGATGAATTGGCCATTGAATCCTTGGGCCTGAGTTGGAATGATATTGGTGAAACCTTTACATGGATTCTGGGGTCCTGGAAAGGTAAGAAAGCTACAGCAGTAGAAGACCTTATAATTGAAAGATATATATTCTTGCTTTGTTTGGATATTCCTAGCATGCACTCTACAGTGAACCATCAGTCCCTGGACATATCTAATATGATATATTTTTTTCACATCAGCCACTTACTTATAGCCCACTGTGATGATATTGATAAGGCGACAAACCTTCGAGATTCTGTAATTCGTGTGCTACAGCAGTTGTCTTCTCTTGCCACGTCACAAGATGTTCAAGAATTTGGCTGGGATTTCTTGAGGAGTGGATTTTGGTTGTCTCTGGTGCTTTCCATATTTAAAGTTGGCATCTCACAGTACTGCATTAAGAAAAGAGTCCCTGGAGTGAGTCCGTACTGGATTGAGAGCACAGCTAGGGACAATATATACATCACAGCTGCACAAGACATGATTTCCAGCTTAATTGAGGCTGGTCAAATTTTGTTACTGTTGAAGATGCTATCATCCTTGTTGAACAGGTACTCTTTGGCATATCAAAAGGCTTTCCTTGCTACTGTTGATGGAGGCCAGTATAATGCTAAAAGGTTTTCACCTCTATTACTTCTAAAGCACTCCAGTTTTGACAAATCCCTCAAGGATGAGTTCCTCAAGAAAAGTGGCATCGGTTCTTACCACATGGAATCTCTTCCTGACCTATTATCGAATTGGGATGCTATGGTTGAGAAAAGGGCTCCTAGTGTTCGATGTAAAGTGTTCTGGGAATGTATGTTGCATGGTTTTCCTTCTCATCTTGAAACTCCAAGTGCAATCCTTCTATCTTGTATTCTTAGCATAAGAGAGGTAATTTTTGTTCTGTATAGCTTGTTCAAACTAGGTGATATGAGAGAAAATATTTGCTGGGAGAAAGAGGTACTTTGCCAGATTCTCAATTCAGTGATGATCATCAAATATGATCGAATCTTTGAAAGTATTAACGGAGAATGTGAATCTATTGTTAGAAACTTGAGTGCTGAGTTTGAACTGTCAGATTATACTGAACTATTTCTGCTGAAACATATGGAAGGGTTTTTAAGACAAATCAGTGCCAGTGAAGATCATGATAGCAGTATGCTTGAATGGGTAATCACAAAGACGATTGATACTGCAGATAACCTCAGAAAAGATCCATCAAAATCTGCAATATTCAAATTTTATCTTGGCGCAGAAGATGTATCTGAACCTGTCAATGAGTTCTGTGGGTTGCAACGTGGTGATTTGTTAGTTTTAATTGATTCTCTGGATAATTGTTCCTCTGAGCTGGTAAATGGAAAGGTGCTAAATTTCTTGGTTGATCTCTTATCAGGAGAATTTTCTGCATATATCAGAAAGAAGATACAGGAAAAATTTTTTGAAATGGATACACTTAGCCTGTCTAAATGGTTGGAGAAACGGCTTTTAGGTTGTGTAGTGGAGGCTTCAGGTGGGGCCAGCAATGCCAAGGGTAATTCTGTCTCTCTCAGAGAAACAACTATGAGTTTTGTTTTGTCTCTTGTATCCTCACCTTCTGAGTTCCAATCAACAGAGCTAAACCATCATTTGTTTGAAGCTGTGCTTGCTTCGCTTGAGACTGCATTTTTGCAATTTGATGTTCATATTGCTAAGTCATACTTCCATTTTATTGTTCAACTTTCTAGAGGGGAACATTTAATTAAGTTGCTTCTGACAAGGACTGTGATGTTGATGGAGAAGCTGGCTGGGGATGAGCGTCTGCTTCCAGGTCTGAAATTTCTCTTTGGTTTTCTTGGAAATGTCTCCAGTGATTGCGGGTCATATAAGAACACTTTGGACAAGTTCTCAGGGAAGTCTTTATCAGGCAGTTGTTTTGGCTCAGGTGCTGTTCCTCTAAAGCCAATAGGGTCGAGGAAGAGTTCTGACTCTGTGGTTCTTTCTGCTAATCAAGAAGGGAGATCCACAGCACTTGAATGTGATGCTACATCTGTGGATGAAGATGAGGATGATGGAACATCTGATGGTGAGGTAGCTAGCATGGATAAGGATGAGGAGGAAGATACTAATAGTGAAAGGGCCCTCGCCTCAAAAGTTTGCACATTTACATCCAGTGGCAGCAATTTTATGGAACAACATTGGTACTTCTGTTATACTTGTGATCTGACAGTATCAAAAGGTTGTTGCTCTGTATGTGCAAAAGTTTGTCATCGTGGTCACCGTGTTGTTTATTCTCGGTCAAGTCGGTTTTTTTGTGACTGTGGAGCTGGTGGTGTTAGAGGAAGCAATTGCCAATGCTTGAAGCCTCGAAAATTCACTGGAAGTGACACTACATCCACGCGTAGTGCTAATAATTTCCCGTCCTTTTTACAGTTCACAGAGGATGCCGATCAGTTGCCTCAGAGTGATTCTGATCAGGATGAGGATCTGTGTTCAGATATAGATAACTCGCCTAGGTTATTGATTCCGAGAGAGCTTCAAGATGGGGTCACATTATTGCTTAAAGAACTTGATGTAGAGGGTCAGGTACTTCAGCTTTGCTCTTCGCTGCTGCCTTCCATAACAAGCAAAAGAGAATCTAATCTTTCCAAAGATAAGAAAATAATCCTGGGCAAGGACAAGGTGCTTTCTTATGGTGTTGAGCTATTACAGTTGAAGAAGGCATATAAAGGTGGGTCGTTAGACCTGAAAATAAAGGCTGACTATCCAAATGCCAAGGAGCTTAGATCACATTTGGCTACTGGTTCTCTTGTCAAATCTTTGCTCAGTGTCAGTAATCGAGGTCGACTTGCTGTTGGAGAAGGAGACAAAGTCGCTATATTTGATGTTGGGCAATTGATTGGACAAGCCACTATAGCACCAGTAACAGCAGACAAGACTAATGTTAAGCCTCTCTCAAGAAATGTCGTTCGCTTTGAGATTGTACATCTTGCTTTTAATTCAGTTGTTGAGAATTATCTTGCCATAGCAGGGTATGACGATTGTCAAGTCCTTACTTTAAATCCCCGTGGTGAAGTGACTGATCGTCTTGCCATTGAACTTGCACTGCAAGGTGCATACATAAGACGAATTGATTGGGTTCCAGGTTCTCAGGTTAAGTTAATGGTTGTGACGAACAGTTTTATCAAGATATATGACCTATCACAGGACAACATCAGCCCTCTGCACTACTTCACATTGCAGGAAGACACAATTGTTGATGCAACACTCCTTATGGCTTCCCAGGGTAGAATGTTTCTTGTTGTTCTCTCTGAGCAAGGGAGCTTGTTCAGGTTAGAATTGTCTGTGGAGGGTAATGTTGGGGCCACCCCATTGAAGGAAATTATTCAGATTCAGGACAGAGAAATCAATGCAAAGGGCTCATCTTTATATTTCTCTTCCACCTACAAATTACTTTTCATATCCTATCAGGATGGCACTACTTTGATGGGTCGACTAAGTCCTGAGGCAACATCTTTAACTGAGATTTCTTTTGTATATGAGGAGGAACAAGATGGCAAGATGCGGTCAGCAGGTCTGCATCGATGGAGAGAGTTGCTTATGGGCAGTGGATTGTTTGTTTGCTTCTCCAGTGTCAAATCAAATGCTGCACTTGCTGTTTCCATGGGGCCTCAAGAACTACAGGCACAGTGCATGAGGCATGCTGTAAGCTCAACTTCGCATTTAGTTGGGTTGACTGCTTACAAGCCTCTGTCCAAAGACAAGGTCCACTGTCTTGTTTTATATGATGATGGGAGCCTCCAGATATACTCACATGTTCCTATTGGATCTGATGCTTGTGCAAGTTTGGCTGCTGAGAAAGTTAAAAAACTGGGTTCTGGCATCCTCAGTAATAAAGCTTACGCCGGGATAAAACCGGAATTCCCACTTGATTTCTTTGAGAAAACTGCTTGCATCACTGCAGATGTGAAACTGGGTGGTGATGCCATCAGAAATGGTGATTCTGAAGCTGCAAAACAGAGCTTGGCATTAGAAGATGGCTTTTTAGAAAGCCCTAGCCCTGCAGGCTTCAAGGTATTGCTTCTTTGGGTTCTTCTATCTGTCTTAGTTTGTGTGTGTGTTATGGTCTTAATTGGATTTTTCATTTTTAAATAATGCTCACATATACAATACACAGTTGTGTTGGAAGATTCATTTATCCCTGTTGTGTATACGGAAAATGAATTATCTTGCCATGGTACCGATGAACACTATTATAGTGACTGTATTATGTAATAGCCTTATTAGCATCATTTAAAGCCATGATTCCCTTTTAGCATAGTGCTTCAGACAACCAGGGTCTCTCAGGTTGCTGTCTAAAGTAAACATCATTTAGTATTCCCAGGATAAAGAATAGATGTATGTTTGTTTCTGGTCACAGTGCTTATAATCATTTTACAGTGGTTATAATCATCCTTGTAATTGTGGAACATGTCAGAGCTTATTGTTAGAAATTCAGACTTTGAAGTAACATTGCTGGCATTCCTAATCTTCGTGTATGCTAAATGCCTAAATAACAACTAAGCCTTAATTTCAAACTAGTTGGGGTTTAATCCTTTGTATCCATTCTGCTCTGTCCATAACCATGTCTGCAATAATGTCAAGACTGCTGTGCTTTTAAATGTATAAACTAAATTTTCTTTTTTCTAATATTTGTGAATGCTTGTGATTGACTTAATACTTTTCTTGGTTTTGTACTATCAACTCTCTCTCTCTCTCTCTCTCTCTCTCTCTCTCTCTCTCTCTATATATATATATATATATATATATATATATATATATATATATTGTCTAATTTGTGTGCATGTCAAAGAGAGTGTAAAAAAACGAAGTCCATTGAAAATATTTTCTTGTTAGCCAAAAAATATATATATATATATATATATTGCTTCTTGTAGTTCTATATGGAATAATTGAGTTCTCTATTGTAATTTTTTTCATTTTTTGTTTGTGTTATTGTGTTTTCCAGATATCAATCTCCAACTCCAATCCTGATATTGTCATGGTTGGTTTTCGCGTGCATGTGGGTAACACATCTGCAAACCATATACCTTCTGATATTACCATTTTCCAGAGGGTAATTAAGTTAGATGAGGGCATGCGTTCCTGGTATGATATTCCATTTACTGTAGCTGAATCACTCCTTGCTGATGAAGAATTTGTTATCTCTGTCGGGCCTACATTCAATGGCACTGCACTGCCCAGAATTGACTGTCTTGAAGTATATGGTCGAGCTAAAGATGAATTTGGTTGGAAGGAGAAGATGGATGCATTTTTGGATATGGAAGCTCGTGTGCTTGGTTCCAATTCATTGCTTGGAGGTTCTGGGAAAAAGAGCCGATCAGTGCAGGCTGATATTCAGGAGCAGGTAGTAGCGGATGGTCTCAAGCTTCTATCCAGATTATATTCATTGTGCAGGACCCAGGAAGACGACGTAAAAATGGAGCCAAGTGAACTGAAGTGTAAACCACTTTTAGAAACAATATTTGAAAGTGACAGAGAACCCTTGTTACAGGCTGCTGCTAGCCGTGTCTTGCAGTCTGTTTTCCCCAAGAAAGATAGATATTACCAGGTACTATCTGCAAAATAATTTTAGATAGCACAGTAATGCAGCACCCTTTTTTAACTGTGTGCTTGAATGTAATTCTGCAAGTAAATGTGTGAGCAGATCCATGTGAATATCATTCACTAATTAGTTTTCTTTTGTTTAGGTTAAAGATACTTTGCGACTTCACGGAGTGGTGAAATCAACCTCTATGTTATCTTCAAGGCTAGGAGCCGGTGGAACTACAGGAGGATGGATGGTTGAAGAATTTACTGCTCAGATGCGTGCCGTGTCTAAGATTGCATTGCACCGCCGTTCTAATTTAGCACTTTTCCTGGAGACAAATGGTATTCTGCAATGGTTGCACAGACAGATATATACAAAACAATGTTATAAAAATTGCATATTCAACTTGTAAAATCACAGAAGTTTACAATTTCAATATGGAAAAACATGTCCACTTGTATACAAAATCGTGAAAACTTTAAAATCAGATAGATTCTATACTGGTGCTAAAATTGATTAAATGGCCTGATCTTATATTGGATCAGTGGGGTTATTTCTGCACTAGAAAACTCATACATAAGGGCCATAAGGCATCACCCAAAAACAACGCATTTAAATAGAATTAGGGATTCCAAATTAAACAATTATTTTTCTTTCTAATGAATGTTTCTAGTTTATAATGTTAGTTGATTTAATGTTATATTTTCTGTTATGTTTGATGTTGTGAACTTGGTCTATTAGGTTAGGATGAGTGAGCAAATATTACTAGAAATGATATGGATTGTAATTTTAATCACCCTGTGAAATGGATGAGTTGTGCAATATGTTTGTGAAGTTGTGCTTATGGTTCTTTGATTCAATTTTCTGAACTGTACTGATTCTGGTTAAAAAAGCAATTTTGATAACCTTGTATTGGTGATCTTAGCAATTGTGGGGCACAGAAAAAAGAATCCTGTTCTTGTTCTTACTAGAGAACTGAATATTGTTTTCCTCCCTGAGGCAAACAAACATCCTCTCATTCTCCTTCTCATCCTTCCTTTGGGGGAGGGGAAGGGAGGGGGATGGAGTTGTTCAATGAATAGTTATCAAATATTGTGAACACATGATTTCACAAATATGCAGAAGCACATGCCTGCTTACTTTGCTCTTTTTTTTTAAGTTACCGACACCGCTATTGCCTTGCTCATTTTTAATACAGGTTCAGGTGTGGTGGATGGACTCATGCAAGTTCTATGGGGAATTTTGGAGTTTGAGCAGCCTGACACGCAAACTATGAACAATATTGTCATATCCTCTGTGGAGCTTATTTATTGTTATGCTGAATGCCTGGCTTTACATGGGAAGGACACAGCGGGATGCTCTGTTGCTCCTGCTGTTGTATTATTAAAGAAACTTCTTTTCTCTTGCAATGAGGCTGTACAAACTTCCAGCAGGTAGTAGTTGCCCCATTTTGTGCATGTTTGTGTGGTATTGTGGTTTTATATCAGCTAATTTGCACCTCCTTTTCCTTTTCAGCCTTGCTATATCCTCAAGATTGCTCCAGGTTCCATTCCCGAAGCAGACAATGCTAGCAACAGATGATGCTGTGGATGCTGCTGTTTCCTCTTCTGGACCTTCTGAGGCAGCTGGTGGAAATACACAGGTCATGATTGAAGAAGATTCAATCACGTCCTCTGTTCAATATTGTTGTGATGGATGCTCCACTGTTCCTATACTCAGGCGAAGATGGCATTGTACTGTTTGTCCCGATTTTGACTTATGTGAGGCTTGCCATCAAGTTTTAGATGCCGATCGGCTTCCTCCACCCCATTCTAGAGATCATCCCATGACAGCTATTCCAATTGAGGTGGAATCATTAGGAGGAGAAGGCAATGAAATACACTTCTCCACTGATGATGTAAATGATTCAAACTTGATGCCTATCGCAGCAGATGTTAGCATGCAGAACTCTGCTCCTTCAATTCATGTCCTGGAGCCCAATGAATCTGGAGAATTTTCTGCCTCGGTGACTGATACTGTCTCTATTTCTGCTTCAAAACGAGCTGTGAATTCACTGCTTCTCTTAGAACTTCTTGAACAACTGAAAGGATGGATGGGAACAACCTCTGGTGTCCGTGCCATCCCTATCATGCAATTGTTGTATAGACTGTCCTCTGCAGTGGGTGGACCTTTTATAGACAGCTCCAAGCCTGAGGCCTTGGATTTGGAGAAACTGATCCGGTGGTTTTTGGATGAGATTGATCTTTCTAAACCTTTTGTAGCCAAAGCTCGCTCTTCTTTTGGTGAAGTTGCTATCCTTGTTTTTATGTTTTTTACTTTGATGCTTCGAAATTGGCACCAGCCTGGCAGTGATGGTTCTATTCCTAAATCAAGTGGAAATGCTGACTCACATGATAAGAACACTATTCAGGTTACTTCAGTTGCTTCTCAGTTTTCTTCAGATGGTCAAGAGAAAAATGACTTTATATCCCAGCTGCTTAGAGCATGCAATTATCTTAGGAACCAAGCTTTTGTTAACTACCTGATGGATATTCTGCACCAGCTTGTCAATGTTTTCAAGTCCCCTACTGCTAATATTGAAAACACACATGGTTCGAGTTCTGGCTCTGGATGTGGAGCTCTATTGGCAGTTCGGAGAGATTTACCTGCGGGTAATTTCTCTCCGTTCTTTTCAGATTCATATGCAAAAGCCCATCGAACTGATATTTTTGTGGACTATCATAGGCTATTATTGGAGAATGCTTTTCGACTAGTCTACACTTTGGTTAGACCAGAAAAGCAAGACAAGACTGGGGAGAAAGAAAAGGTCTACAAGATATCTTCTGGTAAGGATTTGAAATTAGACGGATATCAGGATGTCCTCTGCAGTTACATCAATAATCCACAGACAACATTTGTAAGAAGATACGCGAGGAGACTTTTTCTGCATCTTTGTGGAAGTAAAACTCACTATTATAGTGTCCGAGACTCGTGGCAGTTCTCTACTGAAATGAAGAAACTTTACAAGCACATAAATAAATCTGGTGGCCTTCAAAATCCTGTTCCATATGAGAGAAGCGTGAAGATAGTGAAGTGCCTGTCTACAATGGCCGAGGTGGCTGCTGCACGGCCTAGAAATTGGCAGAAATACTGTTTGAGGCATGGGGATGTTTTACCATTCCTGATGAATGCGGTATTTTATTTTGGTGAAGAATCTGTGGTCCAGACTCTCAAACTTCTAAATCTGGCTTTTTATTCGGGAAAGGATATGACCCACTCCTTGCAAAAAGTTGAGGTGGGGGATTCTGGAACAAGTTTAAACAAATCAGGGGCACAGGATTCAAAGAAGAAGAAGAAAGGTGAAGATGGATCTGAATCTGGACTGGAGAAATCTTATTTGGATATGGAGGCAGCAGTAGATATATTTACTGAGAAGGGTGGTGATGTTCTGAAGCAATTTGTTGACTGCTTTTTACTGGAATGGAATTCTAGCTCTGTGCGCACAGAAGCTAAATATGTTGTTTATGGTGCATGGCATCATGGGAAGCTTTCATTCAAGGAAACAATGTTAGTGGCTTTCTTGCAGAAAGTGAAAAGCCTACCTATGTATGGTCAGAATATTGTTGAGTTCACTGAATTAGTCACTTGGTTACTGGGGAAAGTCCCAGATAATAGTTCAAAGCAGCAGAGCACTGAACTCGTGGATCGTTGCTTGACCCCTGATGTAATTAGGTGCATCTTTGAGACACTGCATTCACAAAATGAGCTTATTGCTAATCATCCCAATTCTCGCATATACAATACTTTGAGTGGTCTTGTAGAGTTTGATGGTTACTATCTTGAGAGTGAACCTTGTGTTGCCTGCAGTTCTCCTGAGGTACCTTATAGTAAGATGAAGCTAGAAAGCCTGAAGTCTGAGACTAAGTTTACTGACAACCGCATCATTGTGAAATGCACTGGAAGTTACACAATCCAGACTGTGACTATGAATGTTCATGATGCACGCAAATCTAAATCTGTGAAAGTTTTAAACCTTTACTACAACAATCGACCTGTAGCTGACTTATCAGAGTTGAAAAATAATTGGTCCTTGTGGAAGCGTGCGAAGAGTTGCCATCTGGCTTTCAATCAAACAGAGCTAAAAGTGGAGTTTCCTATTCCAATCACTGCTTGTAACTTCATGATTGAGCTGGATTCTTTCTATGAAAATCTTCAGGCTTTATCACTTGAACCATTGCAATGCCCACGGTGTAGTCGACCTGTCACTGATAAGCATGGAATTTGCAGCAATTGCCATGAGAATGCATATCAGTGCAGACAATGTCGCAACATAAATTATGAAAATTTGGATTCTTTTCTATGCAATGAGTGTGGGTACAGCAAATATGGCCGTTTTGAGTTCAACTTTATGGCAAAGCCTAGTTTTACATTTGATAACATGGAGAATGATGATGATATGAAGAGAGGTCTTGCTGCCATAGAATCAGAATCAGAAAATGCACACAGGAGATACCAGCAACTTCTGGGTTTTAAAAAGCCTCTTCTTAAGATTGTATCGAGCATTGGTGAGAATGAAATGGATTCACAACAGAAGGACTCGGTCCAGCAAATGATGGTTTCTCTCCCTGGACCTTCATGTAAGATAAATCGTAAGATTGCCCTTCTAGGTGTCTTATATGGTGAAAAGTGCAAAGCTGCTTTTGATTCTGTCAGCAAAAGTGTTCAGACGCTGCAGGGCCTTCGTCGGGTTTTGATGAGTTATTTGCACCAGAAACATTCAGATGATGCTATTGCTGCATCCAGATTTGTGGTTTCCAGGTCTCCAAATAATTGCTATGGCTGTGCAACCACATTTGTGATGCAGTGTTTGGAGATGTTACAGGTGCTGTCAAAGCATCCAAATTCAAAGAAACAACTAGTTGCAGCTGGCATCTTATCTGAGTTGTTTGAAAATAACATTCATCAAGGTCCAAAAACAGCTCGTGTACAAGCTAGGGCAGTACTTTGTGCTTTCTCTGAAGGAGATATAAATGCGGTAACCGAGTTGAACAGTTTAATACAGAAGAAAGTCATCTACTGCCTCGAGCATCATCGTTCCATGGACATTGCTGTTGCCACTCGGGAGGAGTTGTTACTGCTTTCAGAAGTTTGTTCCTTGGCTGATGAGTTCTGGGAATCTAGATTACGTGTTGTTTTCCAGCTGTTATTTTCATCCATTAAATTGGGTGCTAAACATCCTGCAATAGCTGAGCATATTATTCTCCCCTGTCTGAGAATCATATCTCAGGCATGTACTCCTCCAAAACCTGATACAGGAGATAAAGATCCGGGTGTTGGCAAATCTGCTCCTGTAATGCTGCTGAAGGATGAAAGCAACTCAGGACCATTGAGTGGAGTTGTCAGTGGTAGCAAGCCAGCATCAGAACCCTTGGAAAAAAATTGGGATGCTTCTCATAGGACTCAAGATATTCAATTATTGAGTTATTCTGAGTGGGAGAAGGGAGCATCATACCTTGATTTTGTTAGAAGGCAGTACAAAGTGTCCCAAGCTATCAAAGGGGCTGGTCAGAGATCTCGGCCTCAGAGAAATGAATACCTTGTTCTCAAATATGCTCTTAGGTGGAGGCGTCGTGCTTGTAAGACGTCTAAGGGTGATATGTCCACATTTGAGCTGGGGTCCTGGGTGACAGAACTTGTTTTGAGTGCTTGCTCACAGTCTATCAGGTCAGAGATGTGCATGCTGATTAGTTTGCTTTGTGCCCAGAGTTCATCAAGGCGGTTTCGGTTGTTAAACTTACTGATGGCTTTACTGCCTTCAACCCTTGCTGCTGGTGAAAGTGCCGCAGAATACTTTGAATTGCTGTTCAAGATGATAGATTCAGAAGATTCTCGTCTTTTTTTGACTGTGCGTGGATGTCTAACTGCAATCTGTAAACTGATTACCCAAGAAGTGAATAACATTGCATCTCTAGAGAGGAGCCTGCATATTGACATATCACAGGGTTTCATTCTTCACAAGCTTATTGAACTCCTTGGCAAATTTTTGGAGGTTCCCAACATCAGAGCCAGGTATCAGTGATAACTTAATAGTTCAAGTTGGTGATTTAATTTTCCCTCTTTATATTTTCAACTAATTTGATCTTGATGCTAGATTTATGCGAGACAATTTGCTGTCGGATATCCTTGAGGCTCTTATTGTTATTCGTGGTTTGGTAGTACAAAAGACAAAGTTGATCAGTGATTGCAATCGTCTTCTAAATGATCTTTTAGACAGTCTTCTGCTCGAAAGCAGTGAAAATAAAAGACAATTTATCCGAGCTTGTATTTGTGGTCTACAAATCCATGGGGAGGAGAGAAAGGGACGAACTTGTTTGGTATTGGAAATTTCCTAATATTTTACATTGTTAATTTGAGTCATAATATGCAGGACTTTTATAACTTTGCATAATGTTAATTTTTATAACTTTATTTATGGACATGGTTATAGTTCTTATTAAAAATTATTTCCACGTTTTCTTGCTTAGTTAAAATTTTTTTGAAGTTTGTGAAGTGGGAGAGATAGCTCCCGGTCACATTTGAGTATTTTGATTGTTGGAAAAGTAATTCTTTGTTTATTTCAAAGAGTAGCTGTCTTGATTGTTCAGTTGTTAATATACCTTAGTTTAGATTGCTTAGAGATAGGCAATTTCAACAAAATAACTCCTCAGTTAACATCATTTTTAAGTTCATAGATCAGAAATTATTTTTTTTCTAACTGCTAATTTGAAATTAACTTTCTCTGTTTGTGCAGTTTATCTTAGAGCAGCTTTGCAATTTAATCTGCCCATCAAAACCAGAATCTGTATATTTATTGGTTCTGAATAAGGCACACACGCAGGAAGAATTTATCAGGGGATCAATGACTAAAAATCCTTATTCCAGTGCTGAGATTGGTCCTCTGATGCGTGATGTTAAGAATAAAATTTGCCATCAGTTGGATTTGCTTGGGCTTCTTGAAGATGACTATGGAATGGAGTTGCTGGTAGCTGGGAATATCATCTCTCTTGATTTGAGCATTGCTCAAGTTTATGAGCAAGTCTGGAAGAAGTCAAATAGTCAAGCTTCAAATGCATTGGCTAATTCTACA